>QAPG01000280.1:0-29853 GCA_004366825.1 Colletotrichum spinosum | reverse complement strand
CTAATAATATAGTTAATATATAAATAATATTTATATAGATATAGATATTGTTAATACAACTTAATAGTTTTGAAAATTCTTATAATTATACTACTATAATATTCTAAAGTATTTAGTAATTAGTATTATAATAATATATTAGTATTAAAGCATTGTCTAATTAATATTTTATTTCTAATACTCTTAATTTAATATAATAGCTTATACGATAGCTAGATAATTACTTTTTAAATATCTATAAGCTATTCATTAACTATAACTTTTAGGATAGTTTTATTAAGACTTAATCTAATAAATTAATAGCTTTAATTATAAAGCTTATAGGTAAATAGTATGAAATATATTTTACATCTTTCTTCTGATAAGTAGCTATGTAGATTTTAAGAGAATTTTAGATCTATTATAAAGAATATAGAAGAATAATAAGCTATAAAATACTAAATTCTTATAAGTATTTTATTTTATTATATCTTTAAGAAGTTCCAGAAAACTCTTAATTCTATAACCTTAATAGTTACTTTTAGCTATATATATTAAGTTTTAATTTTAATAAAGTTCTTCCAAATTATTATTATAAAGTCTTCCATTACTATAAGATTAAATATTAAGACTAGAGGTATAATTACTTATAATAATAGGTAATTCTATTATTATTCTAACTAGTTATAAGCTAGTATTAATATAAATACTATTATTAGGTAAGGTTTATAGTTACCTCTATATATAGGGTAAAGAGTTTGAGTATTATTCTAAATATAGAGCAAAAGTAACCAAATAATTATCTTGATATTGTATTTTACTAATTATAAGTTTAATATTAATATATTCTTAATAATTATTTTAATAGTATTATTTATATCAAGATCATTTTAATTCTCAAGCTATTTAATATAAAGTATTATTATTCTATAATAAGTATAAACCTTCTAACTCTTAAGAATTATTTAATATATTTTAAGTTCTTCTTAAGTCCTTATTTTAAATAATAGTGGTTTTTCTAGTTGAATTTAATACTCTCTTCTATCTATTAGATTAGTATATTTGTATTCAATATTGCCACTGATTTCTTTTTTATAGTATTTTATTTTTATAGAAATATAATTTTCGATTAATAAAGTAATTCTTGAGGAATTATAATACTCTTCTTTCTATTATATTAAAATATATCTCCTTTCAATTTTAAAAGGCTTTTTAATAGGTATTTTATAAATCCTTAAAATAGAAATCTTATTCTTTCTATATTTATATATAGTAATAGATATATATATATATTGTTAAAATCTTAATTTCTATTAGAAAATATAACCTATTCTGTTTACTATTTAGATATCACTTTCTAATATATACTAATTAGTATTTCTTCATACTACATTAAAGTATTTGTTTAGAATTATTATATATTATTATATTCTTATTATTCTACATTCTTCTAAGATTATTAATCAAGTTTAAGGAAGAAGATACAGTTTAGAATAATAAGTTAAAAGAGTATTTATAAGTAGTATAGTTTTATTATATTTTAATTATAAGTATTTGTCTAAGAATAATAACTTTAGAAATATTTATACTTACTAGATAAATTCTAATTATGGTATAGAGATGTTTTCAATAGAATCCTTCATATTTTCTCTAATCTAAATTCTTAAAGATCTATCAAAGTAAACTCATTATATTTGATAAAATATATAGGGATAGTATAACTAGTTAGAATTAAAAGTAAATTTGAAGTTAATATAATGATCAATCTAATTTAATTAGTTATTATTACATAGATATGTTGTTAGTAGTGAGTAGAGACAATACAAAATATAGAATAAGTATGATAAGTTATAATTATATATATCTATTAATATATAGAGTAGTATTTCTTCTCAATATTTTATAATAAGTAGATTCAAGAATAAGACCTATTATATTTATTAAATAAGTAGTAATATTTACATTTTCTATATTAACTTATCCAGAGATAATATATACTATATATAATCTTACTATGTAAATATAAAGTAGTATTCTAATTATTTATTTAGTTACTTTTACTCTATACCTAGAATAATATCTAAGCTCTTCACTCTATATATAGATTTAACTATAGACTTTATCTAATAATAGTATTTATATTAATACTAGTATTAGGGCGCGCCAGTAGCCCCCAGTTAGACTACTACTTAGTTATATATAAAGAGGGGTATTTAGGCTACGATAATTAGGATTCTAGTTAGAAGAGTTAGATTCGAATATATTAATAACCTTATACCTATATTTACCCCCTATATAGATCTATTACTTAAATACTAATATATACTCCTAATATATTTAAATTTCTACTTATCCTTAGGAGTTCTAACTAATAGGTTATATAGGGGGCGCTAGTATAATAGTATAGAGATTTTAGTATATATATTATCGATAAAGCTATTATAAGAAGGATAATAATATAGTATTAATACAATAGAAGTAATGAATTCAATATATATAGTATTAATAAAACTACTATATAAACCTATAGAAAATGATATAAGAAGAATATACTAGAGGGGTATTAGAAAGATATTTATATAGTAGATAATAAGATTTTAATATATATAGTATAGATAAGGCTACTATTAGAAGTTATAATATTAAAGCTATTATATAAAGTAGGCTATTTACTAATAATAAAGCTATTAAGAGATAACTAGAAAGGTATTAAAATATTAGTATATATATAGATATAAAGATTTCGATATATATAGTATTAATAAGACTACTATATAAAACTATAGAAACTATAAAGGCTATAGGAAGGATACTAATGTACCTATAGATATAGAGATTTCGACATATAGCTATAGCGATACTAGTATAGTAGAAGTAACACTTTTAATATATATAGTTTTAATAAGGGTACTATATAAGGTTATAGTAAAGCTATTATAAGAAAGGCATACTAGAAGGATACCAGCGCGGCACTAGTATAGTAATATAGAGATTTCGATATATAAAGTATTAATAAAGTTATTACGAAAGAAATACTAAGGCGATAAATAATACAAATTTAATATATAATATTTATATAACTATAGTATTAATACTATTATAAGAAACATATACTAGAAGGATACTAATGTAATACTAGTAAAATAAATAATAAGAGTTTGATACATAATATTTATAAGGATATTATAATAAAGCTACCTTTATAAAACTACTATATAAAGCTATAATAAAGCTACTTTAAGAAAGATATACTAAAGGAGTATTAGTATGGCACTAATATAGTAGAAATAATGACTTTATTTATATAGTATTAATAAAACTACCCCTAAGGCTACTATAGAAATACTAGTATATTTATATAAGTATCTAGATATAGAGATTTTAGTATACATAATCTCTATAAGGCTATCGTAATAAGGCTAAATAGAAAAGTGTTAAATAAGTAGATACTTTAAGATTTTCAAGGTAACTACTTTAAAGTTTCTATTATTAGTAGCTTGAAAGTATTTAGAAGTATGTTGTATAACTAAATATAATTATAAGTATAATAAGTGCTAAGGGGGTATTTTTAGTAATATAAAGAATAAGTAGTATACTATA
The DNA here is from genome assembly GCA_004366825.1 of Colletotrichum spinosum. NCBI lineage: Eukaryota > Fungi > Ascomycota > Sordariomycetes > Glomerellales > Glomerellaceae > Colletotrichum > Colletotrichum spinosum. The sequence continues at coordinate 26,274 of QAPG01000280.1, read as the reverse complement.
AATATAATAGATAATACATCCTTATAGCTAGAAGTAAAGAAGAAGTCTTTTAGTATTCTTATAGCTAAAGTAGCTAGGGGGTAGCTAAAGTATAACTATAGTTAGAATACGTTTTAAGAGGCTAATATTAATTGTGATTTAATATTAAGAAGCTGAGATATAAGAACCTAGAAGGAATTCCCAGGTTTTAACTAAAGGAAAGTATTAGAAGGTTACTACTTCTAGTATCTTATAGTTAACTATAAAAGCTTCAAGGCTATAAGAATTTTAAAGTTATAAGAGTTTAAGAAATAATTAGCTAGAGCTTAGTTAAGGAATATTTATTTAAAGTTATAAAAGTATAATTTTCTAAAAGAAGAAATAATAGTTATTAGAAAGCTATAAGGCTAAATACTATAAATAAATATTATACTATCTATAGTATAATAGTTAAAATAGCTATATAGTTATATAATAGCTAATACGGCTAATATAATATAGAGAAAGCTATAGATTTTATAATTTTTAGTAAGAAGGTTACTAGAAGACTAATAGTAATAGTAATAATATATAGTATAGTTTTAAGCCTTATAAGGGGATTATTAGAAGACTAGTAGTAATAATAATAGTACATAATATAGCTTTAAGCTTTATAAGGAGATTACTAGAAGATTAGTAGTAATAGTAATAATATATAGTATGACTTTAAGCTATAAAGAGATTACTAGAAGAATAGTAGTAATAACTATAATATATAGTTATAGTAATAGTATTAATAGTAGTATATAAGAAGTTATATTTAAGAAGGTTTAGTAATAAAAGGCTTGTAGTATATAAGAAGGTTTAATAATAAGAAGTTAGTAGTATATAAGAGGGATTAGCGATAAGAGGTTTTAATAATAAGAAGTTTTAATAAGAGTATAGTTTAAAGTAAAAAGGGGATTACTAAAAAGTCTACTATATAGCTATAGTAGTAGTATTAATAATAGTATATAAAATACTATAATAATAAGAGGTTTTAGTAATAAGAAGCTAGTAGTATATAAGAAGTTTTAATAATAAAAAGCTATAGTAATAAGAAGCTATAAATAAAACTTTAAATAAAAAAGAGATTACTAGAAGAATAGTAATATAGCTATAGTAGAGTAGTATATAAGACATTTTAGTAATAAGAAATTAGTAGTATATAAGAAGTAATAGTAATAAGAAGTTAGTAATATATAAGAAGTTTTCAAAAGATTCTATAAATAGTATTATTCTTCTTATTATAAGAGTAGAGGTTTAATAAGAATACTAAGGGTTTAGTTTAAATATAAGAAGTACTAGAAGGCTAGTAGGAAGGCTAGGATATATATTATAAAGAGATAAAAGGTTTTAAAATCTAGGAATAGTTTTATTAAACTAGAAAACTATAAGGGTATAGTTTATAAAGAGGGGGAATATATTAAGATATATTAGTAGCTCTTAGTTAGGCTACTATTTAGTGATATATAAAGAGAAGTATTTAGGTTATAATAGCTAGAATCCTAATTAGAAGAGTTAGATTTAAATATATTAATAACCTTATACCTATATTTACCCCCTATATAGATCTATTACTTAGATACTAGTATATGCTCCTAATAACTAGCTTATAACTAGTTAAAATAATAATGAGATTACCTATTATTATAGATAATTATATCCCTAGTTCCGATATTTAATCTTATAATAGTAGAAGACTTCGTAGTAATAGTATTACTATTCTTATATTATATAATATATAGTATTATATAAGGCTCTAAATCTATAGCGCAGTAATTACTTATTATTTGCCATATATTTAACTATAGCTAGCATTAGATGTCTAATACCCAATATTAGTAAGATATAGAAAATATACTATTATTCAACTCCTTTTGCTTTATATTTAGAATAATATCTAAGCTCTTCACTCTATATATAGATTTGATTATAGATTTTATTTGATAATAGTATTTATATTAATACTAGCTTATAATTAGTTAAAAGAATAATGGAATTACTTATTATTATAGATAATTATACCCCTAGTTCTAATATTTAACCTTATAGTAATAGAAGACCTTATAGTAATAATTAGAAAAAACCTTATTAAAACTAAGGCTTAATATATATAGTTAAGAGTAATTATTAAAATCATAGAGTTGAAATCTTTTTTAAATCTTTTAAAGATAGAATAGAATAAAATACTTATAAGAATTAGATATTTTATAACTTATGATTCTTCTATATTTCTTATAATAGATTTAAGATTTTCTTAAAGTTTATATGGCTACTTATAAGAAGAGAAGTATATAATAAGTATAATAATAATTATTTATAATCCTTATAACTAAGGTTATTAGTTTATTAGATTAAGCTTTGGTAAAATCATTCCAAAAGCTATAATTAATAAATAACTTATAAATATTTAAAGAAATTATTATCTAATTATTTTAGAAAGTTGCTATACTAAGCAAAAGGTTTTAGAGATTAGGTATTAGTTAGATAACACTCTAGTACGAATATACTATTGTAATATTAGTCACTAGAAATTTTGAAGTATTATAATTATATAATTATAAGGATTTTAAAACCGGTTAACTATATTAAAAATATTGATACTTATATAAATATCATTTTTATATCCCGCTTGACGTAGTGGTTTAATATCTAGCTAGCTTTTACCGTTTTATAATAAGAATAATAAGTTCGAATCTTATAGTAAGTAAATATAACTAGTAGCCTTATGCTTTCTAATTATATAAACTAAGTATAATAACTACTACTAACTAGCAGTTCTTATTACTAGCTATTAATAGTTAGTAACTATTAATAACTAGTAATAGGTACTACTAGCTGGCTAGTATTAGTATTATATAATTATAATCTTTTAAAAAAGTAATTATAATAGATATAGGCTTATACCTTTTTTTTATAATATACTTTCTATATTTATTAGTAATCGTATTAACTAACCGTATTATTACTACTTAAGGTTTCTTCTATTTAAATAGTTCTTTAGAACTAGTATTATCTATAGAATATATAAAGTAAAAACTAACTATAGAGTATAACTACTTTTAAAGGGACCCCGAGAGGTATATGANATTAGAGACCTTCAATACAACTAATTATATTATTTTTATATTCATTATATTTAATTAGTATATTGAAATTATTTACTAATAAGAGTAAGTTAAATCCTACTATATTTATATAGAGATTATAAGCTAGCTTATATTAATAGTAGAAAGCCTTTATATTAATAGTATAAAGCTTTATCTTAGGAATAAATAAGGCTTAGTCTAAAAGATATTAAAGTTATAAGAAATATTCAAATAGAATACTTATAGTTAGTAATAATTAAATATGTTAAGATATTTAAATTATATATAGCTATAAAGGTATGAGAATAAAAGGATGTGAGAGTATAAGGTTATTATAAGAGAAGTTGTTAGTTATTTATGATTTACAACGAGGTTAATATAGGGTAGGTGTACTAATTATTATAGCTATAAGGGGTTTAGCTCCGGATTAACTAGAGGTTAGCTATAGTAATTAATAGGGGGATAGAAAAGCTAAAGTTATACTTTAGGGGTAATATATCTACTAATAGCTATAGTAGAAATTAAGTTATTAGTTCTTTTTAAAGGTATACTATTATATATATAATAATATATATAATTACTATTTACTTTATAAGATAATATAACTAATATTAAATTCTTTCTTTTTACTATACATCTTGATATCTATCTATTTATATAAAAGTAATACTTTTAGCAATTTATATTCTTTTGTCTTAATAATATTTCAATATTTCTAGACTTATTCTATTTAAATTACTTATCTTTCTATTCAAATAATTATTTAGTTTAAATTAATAAATCTCTTAAAGATATAATTTAATATACTGTTTATAAAAATATTAGTAATATTATATTTTCTATTAATTCTTTATCTTTTATAGAACCTATTGTATTTATATAATTACTTTAATATTATAACTTTAAATATAAGGTACTTTTCTTCAGTAGTATGAAGTTTAATAAGATATTTATAAAGCAAGTATGAATTAATATATATAATAATTAGAATTTAAAGGAATTCTTAATATTTAAAGATCTTCTCAAGTAATATAACCATAGTAAAAGTAAAGGCTATATTAATTATTATGATATAAGTTTCTCAAGTAAGTATATTTTCAATGACTCTTCTACTTTCAATAAAAGAATAATATATAAAATTATTATAGATGTTAAATTAAGTATTATTAGTTGTAATCTTTTTATTTAAGCTTATAATAAATCCTAATTAAAATGAGAAGTTGGTAATATTAATAAATACACTATTAACGAAACTATAAAGACATATTTTAGAAAGATTGAATAATATAAAGTTAAAATTATAATTAAAGTATTTAATTTCTTACCCAAGGTATTTATAAAGTATAGTATTATCATTACTTAAGAATTACTATTCTTATATTATATAAGAGAGGTTAAATGGTATTTCAAGTTAATATATCGAAATAAGATATATCTTATATATATGATTTGATATATTCTTTTTTAAATACCTTAGGCATTATATATATATATATATTAAGAAAAGCTGCTTCTTACTTTTATTACTTTGAATATAAGTGAAGAGTGTTACTATTAAATAATAAGATATCTCTTTTAAATATTAATAATACTATCTTGAAGAACACTATTTTAAGTTTAATTTTAAATAAGACCTTTTAGAATTCTTCATCTTTATAATATAAGAAGGTAATATTTAAAAGATTAGGAATATTATTAACTTATATATTAATAAGGCTAAAGGTATTATTTTTAAAATATGAGTTAAAGAAGTGTAAATTATATATTAATATTTCTATTTATAGTCACTTCTTATATTATGTAGAATCAAATGCTTATTGGTAGCTCTTAGATCTAATAAGGTTATAAAGTAGTTTAATAATAATCATAATAAAACCTAAGGAGTATTCATACTTAAAATAAAAAGGTAATCTGGCTATAATATATTTTGTAAATTCTACCTTGACTTAAATATAGATTTCTATAATATTATAGAATCATATTATTGTATCATTATATTAGAAAGAAGCTAGAGCTATACTTAAGATTAACTACTAGCTACATTATCGAATTATTAATAATTATAATAATATCTTGAATTTATTATTATTTCTAAAGTTTTACATTATAGGTTTTAAGTCTTTGTATATTTTATTAGTATGTTTAATTTTTGTTTCATCAATAACATAAAATTTGGAGTATTTATAATCTTTATAGAGAATAAAGGTATATTAAATGATTTTTATAATACTATTAGTAATCATAGTTTTAGTTTCCTTTTAATAGGCTTTTTAGATAGTAATTTAAATATTATAATAATATTCTATTCATGGAAATTAAATACTCGGTTACGTTTGCTCTATATCTGGAATAGTATTTAAGCTTTTCATCCTATATATAGATTTAACTATAAACCTTACCTAATAATAGTATTTATATTAATACTAGCTAATAGCTAATCAAAATAATAATAGAATTACTTATTATTATAGATAATTCTAACCCTAGCTTTAATATTTAATTCTGTAGTTACAGAAGACTTTATAGTAATAATCTATATAAAAAGAACCTTATTAAGACTAAAGGTTAATATATATAGCTAAAAGTAACTATTAAAATTATAAAGTTAAGAACTTTTATAAACCTTTTAGAGATAGGATAAAATAGAATACTTATAAGAACTAGGTATTTTATAATCTATTATTCTTCTATATCTTCTATAGTAGAATTGAAATCTTTCTAAAATCTATATAGCTTTTTATAAAAAAAATACTATAAAGTAGGTATGAGATATCTAGTTATAGCTATTATAGGTAAAACTATTATTTTATTAGAATAAGCTTTGATAAAATTAGTTTAAATATTATAATTAATACGTAGCTGATAGATATTTAGAACAAATATTATCTAGCTAACCTATACCTTATTATATTAAACTAATAATATTAGAGACTAGATATTAATTAGACTATATCTTAATATCAATATATTACTATAATATTAGTTATTAGATATTTTAAAGTGAATAATAATATAATTATAAAGGCTTTAAAAACTATCTAATTATATTGGAAATACTTATATTAATAAAGATATTATCTATATACTAATTATATTTAATTAATATATTAAGATTATTCACTAATAAGGATAAATTTAATTCTATTATACTTATATAGAGATTATAAGTCAATTTATATTAGTAGTAGAAGATTTTTATATTTGTTATAGATTTAAGCCTTAGGATTTATATAGGATATTACTGTTAGGGTTTCAAATAACTACTACTCTTATTGTCTAGTGATGAGTTTTCACCTTAAGTATAAATTCTTCAAATTTATTATAATTCTATTAAAGTATTACTAAAGTATCTCTTATAACTAGCTTCTAATGTTAATAAACTTCCTACCTAAATTTAACTTAAGAATAAATAGTAGACTATATAAAGGAAATAGAAGATAATAAAAGATAATAATAGAAATTAATACTTCAGAACCCTTAGTAGCAGTTTTAATAGATAAATAGTAGACTAATTTAATAGAAAATAAAAACTAATCTTTCTAAAAGGCTTTTATATAATTCTAAAAAAACTATAAAGTAATCTTATAAGTAATATAAGTATTTTATATAAAGAGGAAATTACTTCTTTTTAATACTTCTTTTAATACTAATACTTTCTATTTTTCTATATAATAGATAATTATATAATATAAATTAGAAGTTAATTAGGCTTTTATTGAGAGATTAGAAGATTCTAGTAATTCTTATAGACTAATTTATTACTTAAAGTCTAGATATAAATTAGTAACTTCTATATAATATAAAGGCTTTAGTTATAAGACTTTATAGCTCAAGGCCTAGCGAGAGAAGGTATAACAATAAAAAGTAAGTCTCTATAAGTTATAAGACTTCAACTTAATAGGCTAATTAATAGTAACTCTAAGAAGGCTTTTATCCTATAGTAGCCTTAAGCTACTATATTATATAATATATAATTTAATCTTAACAATTCTAGCTCTTTATATAGACTATAAAGTATATATTTTTATAACTATCCTTCCTTTTATAAGCTTTAATCCTTAAGGCTTATAAATAAATACTCTATAGCTACTTCTAAATAGCTTTACTAGTTAGTTACTAACTATTTAATAGTCTAAGTGATGATTAAAATAATAAAATGATAGTTAAAATAATAGAGTAATAATTAAAATAATAGTTAAAATAATAGAGTAATAATTAAAATAATAGTTAAAATAATAGTTAAATATAAGAAAAACTCTTTCAATAAAGCTTAAGATATCTAATTTTATCTCATAATTAATTAGACTATAAGGTATCTCACAGTAGATTAAGCTTATTAAAATAAATCTTTAGGTAAAAACTAAGGTATCTGATTTTATCTTATTATATTAAAGGTTTTTGAAGCTTTCTAATAGTAAGATATTAATATACATACTAATAATACTAATTATATGAAATATTAACCTTTAACTAGATATATTATAATATTAATTTCTAATAAGAGTCCCCTTAGGATACTCTTAGTATACCTCTAGCAATACTTCTATATAAATATATATTAATCTCTTTAGATTAATTATAGTAATAACTTCTTAGTTAGATTATCCCCCTAATGTACTATAGTATTATATTTTAGTTATATTCTTAAAATAGTATGACTTTCTTTTGCTTAGAGTTTTTGTTCAATTACCTCCTAATATCCCTTTAGTATTATAACTTCTTCTAGTGATATTTTTAGAATAATAAAACCTTATAGAATAGTCCTTCTAACTATACTTTATATAATACTTATTATAATAATAATTAGTTATAATATAGCTTAACCTGCTATATATTTTATATAAAAGCTAGCGTTTAAGATATAGCTACTTTAGAATTTCTAGAATATCCTTGTAGTAGCTAAATACTAAGCCTTTAGTAATATTAAGGCTAATAGCCTTTTTAATACTAGTTGGTTTTTTATTAATACTACTAATAGTATCTTTCTAAAGCTATAATATCTCTTATAGGTATTTAGCTATTAGGACTATAGTTCTAAATATATAATTATTAACCTTCTAATATTATAAATACTATTATAATTTAATCTTAAGGTAATAGAAGAAGGTAAATATATAAGGTTTTAAGATTCCTATAAGACTACTTAAGGCTCTATAGATTACTAATTATTTAATATAAAATTTCAGGAGGGACTAGCTTTAATATTAAAGTATATAAAGTATACTCTATAAATATAACTTTTATAAAATAAGATTAATTAATAAGTAGTAAATAAATGCTATAAAGTTAGCCTATATAGGGTCTAATAATAATATATAGTAATAATTATACTACTAGGTCTATAGGTTATATATTAGTTTAGTTATAATTTATTAAATCTTATATACTATAGAAACCCCTAGGTATAAAGAGTAATTATTTTAAATTACTATTAGTTAATCTTTAATTTTATATAAAATAGTATCTTTATAAAAGAAGTTATAGAGATCACTAAGAAGCTTTAAGGAGTCCTTATAGTTAGGAGTTACTTTAAAAATTAATAGTATATGAATTATTATAGATTTATTATTAAATAGCCAAGCTGATATTATTTCTATAAAAAAGACTATTATTTACAAAGGTATATAAATACTACTATAATTACTATTTAAAATTCAGCCAGTATAGATATTACTATATTTTTACTAGTAATCTTAGTAGTAGTAGCTATTTTAGGTATGATTATTACTTCTAATATTATCCTTAAGTATTTAGCAACTATGTATTATAATAAAGCTATTATTAAAATCCTAGCCTTACCCTTCTAAGAAATAGAAGTTAAAGAATTATAAGGGTTTATAGCTAAAAGCCTAGTAAGAGAAGGTATAATGGTAAAAAATAAGTCTTAATAAAATATAAGACTTCAACTTAATAGGCTAACTAATAATAGCTATAAGAAGGCTTTTATCCTATAATAGCCTTAGGATACTATAGTATATAATATATAATTCAATCCTAGCTATTTTAGTTTTCTATATAGGCTATAGAGTATATATTTTTATATTAATATACTTAGAATATTAATACATTCTTTTAGTTTTGTACTAAGTATTATAAGAACTCTAATTATAATACTTAGGCTTTTAAGAAGATTTATTATTTTTATTAAGAATTCAAATAGATATTTACTAAGTTTTTTATTAAGCTTGAATTAGCTACAAAATAAGTGAGAAGATATTTTTAAGTAGGGGATATCTAACTAAACTACTTCTAACTAGCTCTCTCCTATTAGATTTAATGTTAGATTTAAATAGCTATTATTAGTTATAATATTAACTAGATAGATTGTTATATAGTAATCTAATATTATTATATAATTATAATAGACCTTAAGACTTTTAATATAGAATTAAAGAATTATAACTAGCCATAGCCCCTATTCTAATTAGAACTAATAGTTAACTAAAATAAAAATATATAAATAATAAGTATAGGAGTAACTTAAGTTATCTTAATATTAATGTAGTATTGTTATAATACTACTTCTCCCTATTATAAGGGATTAAGTAAGTAAATAGTTATAACTAATAAGTTTTAATTAACTCCTATTATAAATATATATTAAGTCTAATAAGTAGACTCTGTAGTTATCTAGATATATATATAAGCTAATATCTATATATATTATAATATTAAGGACTATTCTATTATTAAATATATCTTATATCCTACCTACTTATTAGTAGCTTTTAAAATTAATATTTAAATTTTATAATTAGATAAAAAGCTTATAAATAATAAGGGAAAAGCCTAGCCTTTAAAAAGAAATTCGTTAAGAAGTAAGTTGAGATACCTATTAATAGTAATATTATAATACTAAATAGAACTAAAGAGATATAAAAATAAATAAATAAGCTATTTTTAAAGTCTCTATATTAATAAATAATACATTTTTTACTTCTATTTATATTAATAGTAATTATAATTATTATGAAGTAGTTAGTAAGAAGTTAATAAGATAGTAAAACTTAATACTTAATATATTATTATAATTATACTAGTTAGATATAATCTTAGGTATTACTTAGGACTTTTATATTATTAAAATAGTTAAAACTTATATGAATTTTAATAGATAGGTATTTAAAACTTTATTCTATGAAGTCTTAGGAATAATATATCTAGTTATCTTAAGAAAGTTATAATTATAATATTAAAAAGTTATTCTAGACTTTAAAAAGAATAAGTTAAAGATAGATATAATTAGTAGTTTTATTATCTAATTTATAAGTAATATATTAAGAGAAATATATATAGATAGATTTATAGACTCTATTAAGTTATTAATTATAATATCTTCTAGCTTAAGAGAAGGAGGATATTAGTAATTAGTAATTAATTTCATATAAATTAATATGGTTTTGATTATTATATTGCTAATTATTTCTAAATAGTTAATATTTATGTTATTAGCTATTTATATTTCTTTTATAGACTTATTTAATAAGGATAAAACCTCTAGCTTTTTAGTTTCTTAGAAACCTCATAATTATTAAATTTATCTAAAGATAAATTTAGATAGAATAGAGTTAGACTTATAATAAGAAGTATTTTATAATATATTAAAAGAATATCTCCTTAAGGTTTAATATTAAGTTATAAATTTAATAGATAAGAGTTAAATCTAGATTAATACTTCTTTAGTTAAGATACTTACTGTTTTATTATAAAACTTTGAAAGAAGTAGTAGTTTTATATAAATTATTATATTTTTAATGCTATCAATACTTATAACTATTACTTCTTACTATTAATTAAAAATATATTAAACTTATTATCTAAAATAATATAATTTATAAAAGTTAAAACTTAAATATCTTTCTATAAGAGTTGTATTATAGAGAGAGATAAATATATAACTACTTTTTAGATATATTTTAGAATCTTTAAGTAGCTTATTCCTTCTTTTGAGTTAATAAGTATATTTATAATATTCTAATATTATATTAATAGTATATTTTGAGGTATTCTTAATACTTTTATTATACTTTATTTGAATAACATCTTCATTTATAGTTATAAATTGAGAAGTAATTATAAGGATAAAGTTAAGTAAGTCTTCAAATAGCTATAAGGAGCTAGCTTATTTCCAAACTTGGAAAAATATGACTTTTCTATAAAATATACTAAATATCTAAATTCTATTATGAAAATAGGAGAAAGTATTTATTATGGTTTTAAAAAAGTTAAGACTATATAAAAATAGGAGGTCTTTGAAAATATCTATAGTATCTAGAGTTTTCTTAGGTTTATAAATTTCTGATATAATTTAATTAATTATTTCTCTAGCTTAATAGAGTCTCTTATATAGCTAATATAGAAAGAAGTACTATTTTATTAAAATATTATATATTAATAAAAATTTAAAGTATTTCAGCTTATATTGATTTTAGAGTTAATTATAGTTTAATAAGATTTAGAATAATATATACTAATAGAAATAGATTACTTAAGAGTAATATTAAGTAATTATTTCTTATAGGAATATAAGGATAATATATTATAACTAGTTATTTACTATTTAGTAAGACTTATTCTAACTTAGTAGACCTATACTATGTATAATAAGGAGTTATTAATAGTTATATTATATCTAAAGATATAGTTAGTAGAATTATAAAATATAATAAAACTATTTATTATCTTCTTCAATTATAAAATATTAGAATACTTTATAAATTTTAAATCTATTTTAAAATAATAAATTAAATAAGTAGAAGTTTTATTAGAGTTTAGTTTTATTTTAAAATACTATCTTAGTTATTTAATAAGGTGTTTTAATACTCTCTTTTAATAAAGTTAAAATAATATAATAGAATTAAAAGCTTTAATATAAATCCTTTAATTTCTTTAAGTCAACTTTAGAAATAAAGGTAAGCCTTTTTTAGTATATTCCTAATTTATAATATATAGATAGAAAGAAGCTAAGAGGGTGTTATATAGGTAGAAAATACTTACTATTAATAAATTGCTAAATAGGTATATAATATTCTAAAGTATTATATTATAAATACTTTAGAATTAGGTAATTATAATAATACTAATATATAAAATTTATCTAAATATTATCTACTACATATTAAGGATATTTTTATTAAAAGCCTTAATATAGATATAAATAGCTAATTATATAATAGAGAAGAATAGTGTTCTACTATATTAAAACTAGGTTTACACTCTAAATATAAGTTACTAATAATTATAATCCTCTAAATAGTCTATAACTCCTAAATCTTAAGTTATTTTAATATTAATTTAATATTTATAGTATTCATATAGGATTAGTATTAAGATAGTATATTAAGAGATATTAAATATTTTATATGAATATATAATATCTACTAGTATTTATATAAAAACTAAAGATATTATTAGGGCTTATTATAATTCCCACTGATTCCTAATAAGTTTCAATTATATATTTTAATTAACTTTATAATAGAATTACGATTTATTACTAAGGGGGACTTAAGGTTATTAATAGTAATTATAAATTAACTATTTCAATATATCTAGTAAGAAGTTATAATATTTATAAGTATTAAGATTTATATAGAAAGATTCTAAAATACTTAGTAGTAATTCTATAGATTCCTTATATTAATTATTATTAACTATAGTTTAGATTAAATTACTATTTTTTAGATAATATTATATTAGTCAATAGGAGTATAGTAGCTACTATTAATATTATTTTACCTTTAGATAGATAGTAGGATAGAGAAAGTAATACTTAAGATCTAAATATTCTCATAAATATATATTACCTTCTTATAATTAGACTAGCTAGTCTATATTACTATATACTAACTAATATTAAATAATAGGGATTTTTTAATTATGAGAATTAGTCTGAATAGACTTTTAAATAGGTTTAATATTATACTTATTCTATATTCTTAAGTAGTAAAATAGACTATTTATTCTACTTTAAGATAAACCTTAATATTCTTATTTTACTTTTAAGATAGTATTATTTTAATTAAAGAAGTAGTAATATATATATAATAATATAATAAAGTAAGAATTGATAAGACATAATAGAAAGCTAAGAAGTTTTAGATTAAAGACAAAATATAGCTATTATTATATTATATTAAGTTAAGTTAGCGTAAAAGGAATTTGACTAAATAACTTCTAAATATTAAATTATCAATATATTAAATATATTAAATATCATTTTAGATATCTCTATAGATATCTTTTTAATATTCTATATTAATCTTATTAAATAAATAGAAAATAACTTATTATTATCCTAGTAATATATAAATATATATTTTAATTTTATCCTAGTTCTCATTTAATAAGATAGTAGAACTTAGGAGGAATATAAAGTTAAAGAGATACTAGTAGTAAAGAATACCTTAAGGTAAAGATATAACTATAATATATTAATTAAATAGAAAGATTACAATATTTTAATATAAAAACCTTTAGAGAGGTTTATTAATAATATAGTTATATTATAATTTGAATTATAATATAGAAATATTCGAGAGAGTAGTAAATTAAGATTCATTTTTAATAATAGAAAACTATATAAACTACATATTAAATAATATAATAGCCTTTAGGAGATATATATAATTAGCTATAAGACTTATCTTTTAGGTATTAAATAAATAAATCAAATAAGAAAGTTATTATTATTCTATTCTTTTTTATAGTTTTAATATTCTTTTTTCCCCTCCTTATTATATTCTTCCTCTTCTTTTTTGTTCTTAGGGATAATAATAAGTAATACCTATTCATAAGTAGGATATTATTAATATTAATAAGAAGTAGGGATTATATAGTAGTAGTAGATAGGTAAATTAATATTAATAAAGTTAAACATATAACTATAGTATTAGTAAGATATAATATAACTATTAGAATATATTATAATGCTTTATTATATAAAGGTTAGTATAATAAAAGTAGGAAAGAGGGAGGGGAAAGACTTATTATTATTGATATAATATTATTAAAGCTAATAAAGACCTGCTTAGGGGTAGAAATAAGAATAAGTATAATAATACCTTTAGTATGAGAAGAAAGAGTATTAAGTATAATAATAGTATAGGCTAGAAGTACCTATTAAATATAATAGAAGTATTAATTATAGTATTAGATTATAGTAGAAAACTCTAGTAAAAAGATAGAAGTATAATAGCTTTTAATACTACTTTTCTCTTTAGTAATCAGAATTATAAGAATAATAATATATTTACTAAGTATCCTCAAACTATTAACTTAATAATTAGTAGTATATAATTTAGGATTAGTAATAAAGAAATAGAAGTTTTATTTATACTTACTTTTTAACTTTAGATATTTATAATAAGATTAACTATAATTTAATATATAGATTTAGAAGAAGTTATTCTTATTATATTTAGAGTAATAGTTGAAACAAATAGAAATAATTATATCAAGAGGCTAATTCTCCTTATTATTAGAAATACTTTTAATACTTTAACTATTATAAATATAAATAGTAAATTTAAAAAGAATATAATAATAAGAAAGGTTAATATCAAGAAGTTTAGAATTAGTAGTAGTAGTAATAGATATAATAATAAAAAGAATAAAATAAGGGGAAGTAAGGATAGAAAGGTAGTAAAATGATAATATTATAGTAAGTATAGAATAAAGAGTTCTATAATTCTAAAGAGAGAAAAAGTAGGACTATATAAAAAGAAAGAATCGTTTATAAATTAAGAAAAAGAGGAGTATAATATAGGATTATTTAGAATAGATATAATATGGATTTTCTTATTAATAAGATTACTTAATATTAATAGCATTTGAATTTTCTTATTAATAGGACTATCTTATATTAATAATATTTAGAAGAAGTATTTTATATAGATTTTTCTAATGAGTTAGGTTTATTTAAATAATACGAGGTTATTAAAATATTATTAAAATTATTAATAATAAGTATTATTATAGTAATAAGATAGAGGGGTAGTAAGAGGTATATTATAAACTTAAGCCTTAAGGCTTATATAGGATATTACTATTAGGGCTTTACATAACTATTAATCCTATAGTCTAATAGACAGTCTTTACTTTAAGTATATAATCTTTACGTTTATTATAATTCTATTAAAGTATTACTGAAGTATCTTTTATGGCTAGCATCTAATAATATTAATAGTATAAAGTCTTATTTTAGGAGTAAGTAGAGTTTAGTCTAGAGGATATTAAGATTATAGATATTAAGGTTATAATAAATATTTAAATAGAGTATTTATAAGTAGTAGTTATTAAAAATCTTGAGATATTTGAATTGTATACTAATAGTTATAAAGGTATAAGAATATAAGAGTATAAGGTTATTATGAAGAAATTGTTAACTATTTATTATTAAAAAGATTAAAATAGGGTAGATATACGTATTATAGCTATAAGAAGCTTAGCTTTAGATTAACTAGAGACTAGTTATAATAGTTTGTAGGGGGGTAGGAGGGCTAAAGTTATACTTTAGAGGGTAATATGTCTACTAATAGTTGTAGTAGAGAGTAAACTATTGGCACCTCTTATAGAAATTAAATATTAATATTATATCTATCTACTTTTAAGCTATAACACATATTATAAAATAGGATTTCTAATTGAAATTTAGAGAAGGTAAGTTATTCATATAAAACATAATATTTATAAATATTATAACTTTATAGTATATTTATAATTGAAGTAATATATTACTAATTATTTAAATAAGAAGAGAATTGTTATTATTAATTTGGTTACTTTTACTCTATACTTAGAATAGTATCTAAGTTCTTTACTTTATATATAGATTTAACTATAAACTTTACCTAATAATAGTATTTATACTAATACTAGCTTATAACTAATTAAAATAGTAATGAAACTACCTATTATTATAGATAATTATACCTCTAGTTCTAATACTTAACTTTATAATAATAAAAGACCTTATAATAACAATCTATATAAAAAAGACTTTATTAAAGCTAGGGTTTAATATATATAACTAAAAGTAACTACTAAGACTATAAACTTAAGAACTTTTTTAAACTTCTTAAAAATAGGATAAAATAGAATATGTATAAGAATTAGGCGTTCTATATACTATTGCTCTTCTATATCTTTTACAATAGATTTAAAATCCCCTTAAAATATATATAACTATCTATAAGAAGAAAATCATAAGATAGATATAATAATATTTACCTATAACTCTTATGATTAAAATTATTAATTTATTAGATTAAACCTTAATAAAATTATCTTAAAAGATATAATTAATAAGTAGTTTATAAATATTTAAAAAATAATTATCTAGTTACTCTATAAGCTACTATATTAAGCTTAAGATTTCAGAAACTAAGTATTAATTAGATAATATTCTAGAATCAATATACTACTATAATACTAATTACTAGATACTTTCAAATATTGTAATAATATAATTATAAGAGTTTTAAAAAGTATTAAGTTATATTAGGAGTATCTATATCTATATAAATTTAATATTAATATACTACTATAATACTAATTATTAGATATTGTAGAATATTATAATAATATAATTATAAGAGTTTTAAAAAGTATTAAGTTATATTAGAAATATCTATATCTATATAAAGATTATTTTTATATTAGTTATACTTAATATATTAAGATTGTTTACTAATAAGAGTAAGCTGAGTCTTATTATATTTATATAGAAATTATAAGTTAGTTTATATTAATAATAGAGAACTTTCGTATTAATAGTATAAAGTTTCATCTTAAGAGTATGTAGGATTTAGTTAATAGGAATATTAAAGTTATAGATATTAAGATTATAATAAATATTCAAATAGAATATTTACAATTAGTAGTTATTAAATATCTCGAGATATTTGAATTATATATAGCTATAAGGATATAAAGGTATAAGGTTATTATAGAAGGAGTTATTAGTTATATGTTATTAAAAAGATTGATATAAAATAGGTATACTAACGATAGCTATAAGGGGTTTAGCTTTAGATTAACTAGGGGCTAGTAATAATAGTTAGTAGGGGGTAGGAAGGCTAAAGTTATACTTTAGGAGCTAATATATCTACTAATAGTTGCAGTAGAAAGCGAGCTATTAGCCCCTCTTATTATTATTATTAATAACAATAATATTATTATTATTTATAATAATAGTAGCTTATAGTATTTACTAAGTACTCTAGGATTTTATAGGAATAGTTATAATAAAACTAAAATATTACTATAAAGTATATATTTCTATATAATATTAGATTTCTTATAGTAGTAATATAAATATTTATAGATTTCTTATAAATACCTTTAAATATTAATATTTTGAAAAGGTTATTTAACAAGATTTCTTAATTGTATTTAAAATATAGTTTTATAATAGTATATTGAAACTCTTAAGGATTATAAGGGAATTTGAGAATATATATCTTACTCTATACAATAAGAACGTAATATAAGTCTTATTAGTTATTGTTTCTTATAATATATATAAGGGATTAGAATAATAGACTTATAACTTAAGAAGTATTAAGGCTATTATATATTATTAAATTAATATTAATAGTATATTTATTCAATTTATAGTAGATTTCTTCTATTATTCTATATATAGTATAAATTTCAAGAATAGTATTTAGAGAGGAAATTAAATCTTCTATAAGATAGGAATATACTTTCAAAATAAATAGAATAAATATAAGGCTATTTAGTCTAATAGTACTATTAATCACTTTATATATTACTTAAAGAAATATCTTATAAGTAGTAGTAAGTATTGTATTATAATAAACCTTATATATATTAAAGAATATATATAATATTACTTACCTTTATTAATATTATTATATATTTTAATAAGAATCATATAAATTATCAACCTCATTTCTTTTACTTTTAATCTGAAGTTTTTAGATTAGAGTATTATATGTATATTAGTAGTAATAGACTTAGGAAAGCTTCAATATATATCAATTTAATATATCTTAAGGGCTTTCTATATTACTTTTATTAAGATATTTAATACAAATTGAATAGTATTAAATACTATTATGATATTAGTGATATAGAATATAAAGTAGCTGTTAATATAGATAATATTCATAATAATCTTGACCTTAAAGTTAGTATTACTATAAATGATAAACTAAAAATATAATAGAATTATACTATATACTTAATATTAATAATAATATTTTTAAGTATTTCAAAAGTATAATATTTAATTAGATATCCTATTTTATTAAAAATATTATAGAGGTATATAATAGTTAAATGTTGAAAATAGTAGTAGAATTTTTATATTTCTATTTCTATAACACATATAAAAATAATTATTCTCTCCTTATTAAGAAGTATTTATTAATACCCCTATTGTTAAGTAATTAATATAACTTTCCTACTTTAATAAAGCTAGTTATAAATATTATTAAATATAATATTAAAGCGATCTATATCTATAAGATAGAATATAAAAGGAGTATTACATAGTATTATATAAGATATAATAATATTAAAGAGTACAAAGATATTGATTATTCTAAGTATAATAACTAGACAGATATTACTAAAAGATATTATTATTAGTTTACTTTATAGAAGTATAGGAATTATAGAAAGATTAACTATCTATTTAAATATAATAAACTAAGAGTATCTAATAGTTAAAAGTTAGTTATTCTTAAATTAAATAAGATGCTTCAAAACTAGTATTTAAATAATAGCTTTTAAAAATGAATATAAATATAAGAGTTATAATATTATCTTTCTTGATAACTCTACTATTAGAAATATCACTTTAAGTAATAGTACGAAGTACTATTTAGTTTTAGAAAATTCTTATAATTTTACTTCTATTAAATTTAATAGAGTCTTTATCAAAAGATAATTTTCAAGACTATTTAGAAAGAGTAATAGTCTTATTTTAAAGTTATATTATATTTAATATTATATAGTAGTATTATTAGACTTATTACTTTAAAAAGAGTCTTTAAAATTATTCTTTAGACTATTAATATTCTTATAATCTATAAAAAAGGCTTAGTATATTATTGTAAAATATACTTTAATATTAGTAATTAATCTATATTCATTAAATAAGATATACTTCTTTTTAAAGATATATTTTATAAACTAACAATCTATTTTTATGTATATAATACTTCTTATTTAAATAGCTATACATAAGAGTAAGAGAAGGATAAGCTTTATTTAGTATGGATAAATATACATATGATAAAGTATAGATATATATAGAATATTAAGTATTTTATAATACAGGATTTTAGAAGTATTCTTAAGAGGAATCATATATATAGTAAGTTCAAAAATGATTATTTATTTACTTCTAATTGTTATTTCTACTATTTTAAATGTATTGTAATTTTTAGATTCATATAATATTACTTATAATTAATTATAATTAATTGAATAGATTTAAAGAAGTTAATATAAGGTAAGAAAGATAGTTAATATTCAGATATACTATAATATATATTTATAGGTTAGAAGTAAAGTATAATATTTATATAGAAGTTTAATAAGAAAGCTTTTTAAATATATATAAGTCTTAATATAAGGACTTTAAATACTTCTTTTTTATTCTTTCTAAAGTTTGTAATTATAATATTTTGAAAGGTAGCATTTTGCTAATTAGAAAAATATAACTATTAATATTCATCATTTTGAAATTAATCTTTAATGTAATAAGTTATTTATTTGAATTATAAATTAAAGCTAGGGCTACTTAAATATTTAAAATAATACTTAAAAGCTTAATCTTCTGATATAATTAACAATATACTAGTTTATACATAGTATGAAATATTAAGCTGAAAATAGTAATTATGAAGGATATAGATTTCTATTTTCAATATATTATATAGGTTTTTATTATATTTTATACTCTTATTAAATTGTTTTATAAGGTCTATAGTATATTTAACTAAAGTATTATTGAAAGGAATAGTAGAAGTAATATGTAAGAAATATTCAAATTATTTTAAATATTATAAGTTATTGTATTTATATTATATTTCTTATATATAGAAAGGCTTTATATAAGGAGGACTCTATATTAATAAAACTAATAAGAAGAGGTATAGGTATATTACTAATACTAAGACTATAGAAATTAATTAGTTATATTATTATCATCTTTCTTTAACTACTTATAGAGAGGTTATAATATATTCTATCTAATAAGCCTTAGGTTTAGTCTTATAGAAAGATAACTTAATAGATTACTTAGTAGATATATATTTTTAAAGAGTTCTAAGAAGTGCTTAAGATTTATTTCAAACGTTAGATATTATTTCCCAAGGTTTTTAATATTATTATTACTTTAAATTTTAAAGTCTTCCTATTTAAGAAATTAAATACAGATACTATATATATATATAATTATTATTTACATTAATTTTAACCTTATAGTAGATATAATAGTTTTAAAAATAGTAAACTATGATAATATTATTAAATTACCAAATAGATTTAGATTACTTTTTAAAACCTCTTTAGAATATTTCAAAGAACTCTTAATTATATACTTCTATATATTTATAGAAAGTTATATAGGAGGCGGTAATAGCTTGCTCTCTACTCTCACTATTAGGAGTTATATTACCCGCTAAAGTATAACTTTAGCTTTCCTATCCCCCTACTAATTACTATAGCTAGCTTGAGTTAATTTAAAACTAAACCCCTTATAGCTATAGTAGCTAATATACTTCCCCTATGTTAACCTTTTCAATAATAAATAACTAAGAACTCTTTTTATGATAACTTTATACCTTTATACCCTCTCGCCTTCACACTTTTATAACTATATATAATTTGAACATCTCAAGATATTCAATTACTACTAACTATAGGTATTCTATTTAGACTCAGCTTGCTCTTATTAGTAAATAATTTTAATATGTTAATTAAATATAACTAATATAAAAATAATACTTATATAGATATAGACACTCCTAATATAGCTTAATAACCTTTACAATCTTTATAATTATATTACTATAATATTCTAAAATATCTAGTAACTAGTATTATAATAATATATTAATATTAAATTATTATCTAATTGATACTTAATCTCTGAAATCTTTAGCTTAATATAATAATTTATAGAATAACTAAATAATTACGTTTTAAATATCTATAAGTTACTTATTAATTAGGGATTTTGAGATAATCTTATTAAGATTTAATTTAATAAACTAATAGTTCTAATTATAAGAATTATAAATAAATATTACTATATTTATCTTATACGTTTCTTCTTATAAATAGCTATATAGATTTCAAGGGGATTTTGAATTTATTATAAAACATATAGAAGAATAATAAGTTATAAAATACCTAACTCTTATAAATATTTTATTTTATGCTATTTTTAAGAAGTTTAAAAAAATTCTTAACTCTATAACCTTAATAGTTACCTTTAGTTATATATATTAAATCCTAGCTTTAATAAAGCTCTCTTTATACAGATTATTACTATAAAGTCTTCTACTACTATAGGATTAAATATTAGAGCTAAGGGTATAATTATATATAATAATAAGTAATTTTATTACTATTTTAACTAGTTATAAGCTAGTATTAATACAAATATTATTATTAAGTAAAGTTTAAAGTTAAATCTATATATATAGTGAAGGGCTTAGATATCATTCTAAGTATAGAGCAAAAGTAACTAAATAGAAAGTTATATAATAAATTAAAAAGACTAGTACTAGATATCTAGTATTTATTATTAGTAGAGTGTAAAAGACATGTAATTATATATATAGTAATATATATAGTTACTGTATACCTTATAGTATAGTATAACTAATAATCTAGTTAATATAAGTTGTTTTCTTATATTAACCTTTTATAATCATTATTCTTTCTTAAATTTTAAGTTTCGTTATTAGTTATTAAGTACTTTCCCCTTTAGACTTCTATAACTTATAAAAACTATATTTAGTTAGATAGTTATATATCTAGATATTTATTTAGTATTTATTATATCATTATTAATAAGTAATATTAGTTAATGCTTTGTATTATCAGTATATAAGTAAGAATTTGAAAAATATTTAGAGATAGGAATAATAGATAATAGTTTTATAATACGTTTAGTTTTAGTATTATTTATTATAATACTATAAACTTTCTAGGTTTCTTAATATCTTTATAGAATACTTGTTATAATTACTTATAAAGTATATGAGAAAGAATATTTAGAATACTTATAGTTATTTGATATTACTAATCTTTCTATATTACTTCTTAAGATCCCTTTATTAAATAAAATAAAACTTCATTTTTTAATTTTCTTTTTTCTTATTAGTATAATATTTTGAGCTAATTTAAATAAAGTATAATTGGATAGTTTCTAGTTTTTGGATTATTATTGTTAGAAGAACGTTTATTATAATGTTATAATTATTAAATTAATTCCTTATTATCTCTTCACTTACCAGCTATAAATGGAATATTAAGAGATAGTAATAAGGAATAGTAATATACTGTAGAGTTCGTTTATATTAATCTTATTATATTTATTAATATATTCTTGTTTTAATAAGTTAATAGAGATTTAAGTTGTTAGTTTGTTATATAATAAACATAAGTAACATTAAGTTAATAACTTACAATAAGTTTATTTTCCTTTCCTATTTTTACTATATAGACGTCTAAAAGTTGTAATAAGATTTGAGAATAATATATATTTATAATAAGCTTACATTATTCATTTTTAGTATATAAGTTTCTAGAGACTTCTTTAGGAAGTACTATGATCTTATTCTTTTAAATTATGTTTTGTTAATCTATAATTAAATAGTAATAAATAATAGTAGTAGTGGTAAGATACTACTAATTAGTATTAATTTATATCTGGTAAATATTATAATTGATTAATTATATAAATAGTATATAATTAACTATCTCTATTTATGATATCTTTATTGAGAATATAATATATATATATATCATATATTATAGAAATAAATCTATATAATAATCCCTTTACCCTTTTCAGTTTTAATAAGTAGGTTAACTACTTAGTCACTTACTCCTATAGTTTTAGCTACCTTAATGCTATATTTAACCTGATCTTATTTTATATTAATCTTTTTAATAATAAGTAATTAATAATTCTTTTTATAATAATTTTATATCTTTATATTTTTATAGCTATATATAATTCACATTTTTGAAAGTATTTTGTTTCTACTAATTGTAAGTATTCTATTTAAATATTTGTTATGATTTTAATATTCATAACTTTAATATTCTTATTAATTAAGTTCTACTTATCCTTTAGATAAAGCTTCATATTATTGATATAAAAGTTTACTATTATTAATTTGAATAACATATGATTTCGGTATAAATATAATAAGACTTAGCTTATTCTCATTAATTAATAATCTTACTATGTTGATTAAATATATTTAATATCTAAATAATGCTTATATAAGTATAAATACTTCTAATATAACTAAATAAGATAGGAACCCCTATAATTATATTATTATAATATTCTAAAATATCTAATGACTAATATTCTAATAAGACATTAGTATTAAAGTACTATCTAACTAGTATTGAATTTCTAATATTACTAACTTAATATAATAATTTAAAGAATAATTAAACAATTCTCTTTTGAATATTTATCAACTATCAATTGATTATAATATTTAGAATAATTTCATTGAAGTTTAATTCAATATACTAATAGTTTTAATTATAATTACTATAGCGAGATATTTCTATACTTATCTCATAATTATCTTTTTATGAATAGCTATATAGATTTTAAAGGGATTCCAATTTTACTATAAAAGTTATAAGAAAATAATAGATTATAAAACACCTAGCTCTTAATACTTTATTCTGTTCTATTTTCAAGAAGTTTATAAAGATTCTCAACTTTATAACTTTAATAGTTACTTTCAATTATATACATTAAACTTTAGTTTTCATAAAGTTCTCCTTATATAGATTATTATCATAAAGTCTTCTATTACTATAAAATTAAATATTAGAGCTAAAAGTATAATTATTTTTAATATTAAGTAATTTCATTATTGGTTTAATTAGGTCTAAACTAGTATTAGTATAAGTACTACTATTAAGTAAAGTTTATAATTAAATCTATGTATAGAGTATAAAGCTTATGTATTATTCTAAGTATAGAGTACAAATACCAAATATATTACAATAATACTCATTACTACATATTTCAGAATATGATGATAATATAATTAGAAAGGATTTAAAAACTATCAAATTATATTAGAAATATTTATATTTGTATAACTAATGCTTATATATTAACTATATTTAATACATTAAGATATCTTACTAATAGAAATAAGTTAAACTTTGTTATATTTATATAGAAATTCTAAACTAGTTTGTATTAATAGTAGAATGTATTCATATCGATAATATTTAATCCTATCTTAGGGATGAGTAAAGTTTGAATAATAAAAATATTAAAGTCGTAAATATTGAAATTATAATAAATATTCAAATAGAGTATTTATGGTTAGTAGTAGTTAAATATCTCAAAATAAAACTATATTTTACCTAACTATTAAATCTTTAGTTTACTTCACCTAACTATTACTACTGATCTAACCTAACTATTACTATAGAGCTTTATAAGTAGGATTAAAAGTAGATTATAAGTAAGCTTATATTAACAATCAGATTTCTTAGTAATAGTTAATATTTAACTCTAATACCTAATTCTAACCTTACTTTCCTAACTTATATCTTTTATTATATATAATTCAGAGGCAAAATCTAGTATATATTATATATAACTAAATATAGCTAAATAAACCGCGCGAAGTTCTATTTTAAATAGTTTACATAAGGTGAAGTTTATAGAGATAATACTAACTACTAAGGTTTATTTAATATGAATCTTACTTTTTAAATATATTATTCTTAATATATCTCTTTAGTTTTAAAAACTCTACTTATAAGCTAGTTTTTTAAATAATACTAATTAAACTTTTTATTTATATCTTTTAAAAAGCTTTTTTCTATTATTCTATTCTTCTTATTAAACTTTTATTCTTATAATAAGAAGAATAATACTATTTATAAACTATTTAAATACTTCTTATTATATAAAAAATACTTTTAATACTTCCTAAGTTTTTATTACTATTTTTAACTATCAGAAACCTTTTTTAAAATTCTTCTTCTTATTATAATTCTAAATAGTTTAATTAATCTATTATATTAATCTAAATAATTAAAATATAAAACTAATAACTCTAGAGAAATATTATAAAATTATTAATTATAAAGTTTCTTAAAAATATATATTAAATGTTAAGATATTTCTATTAAGCTTCTTATTACAATTGGAAGTTATAAATATCTATATATTATAACTTTATAAATAGTTATATTATTTTAATAGTTATAAAACGTATTATTCACTAGTTATTATATTAAATTTAGATAGTTAGATAAAATTTATATATCCTATCCTTATTAAACGTATTTATTATAAAGTCTATTTAGAATATAATAATAAAACAATTAGTAAAAATTACCTCTTAAGTAACTTAAGATAGTACTAAAAGCTTTATTTTAATTATTAAAATAGTAATAGTATCTTATTTATTAACTTATTATACTATTAGGTTTCTAAAGAAATATATTATATATACTTAAAAGTTCTTTCAATTATAACTATTATCCATAAAACTAGTATCTATAGTAACTATAAGGTTATTAAATAAATTACTAACTTTATAACTAAACTTAAAGTAGAAGTTCTTTATTTTATTAAAATACTATATTATTCATTTAGCTTCTATATAGTAGTTATCTAAAAAGTTATAATTAAAATATAATAATTAGCTTACTATATAGGTAATATTTAGTTTTATTATAATTATAGTATAATTAATAAAGCTAATATGTTATTAGTAGTACTTAATCTCTATATAAAAAGCTTAATTATATTATAATAAGAGTTCTTTAGTTTTTAGAAGGGTTTTAAACTATTTAATATACTATATATACTTCATAAAGTATTTAAAAAGCTTTTTGATATATACTACTTATAAAAGCTATAGCTATTATACTACTTAATCTTAAATAACTTTAATATTAAGAAACTACT
>QAPG01000279.1:0-30115 GCA_004366825.1 Colletotrichum spinosum | reverse complement strand
TATTATTATTATTATTATTATTATTATTATTATTATTATTATTATTATTATTATTATTATTATTATTATTATAGAGACTATTATACAACCTATATTGAATTCTAGGTTAGAGCTAAGTCTGGATTAAACGCTATACTACTAGGTTCTTTTTATTATATTTACTTATAGAGATATATTTAAGCTATAATCTATTACTAGGTTTCTTGTTCTATTATAGGAATCTTATACTAAGTGTTATATAAAGCTACCTACTAGGTAGGGGGCTGAATATATAACATACTATATATATTATATATTAATCTTCTTATAAATAGTAAATAACTAATAATAAGATAGGTAGCTCTAGAATAGTAGTTATACTACTAGGTCTAAGCTTATGGCTTTATAACTCCATTCGTTTAACTCTATTTGTCTATAAAAATATATACAAGCTATAATATATAACTAAGCTTCGTTCTATTATAGAAATCATTTACTAGGCTTTATATATAACTATCTATTAGACAGAAAGCAAAATATAAAATACTATAAGAGAGGCTAATAGCTTACCTTCTACTGTAGCGCTTAGTAGATATCTTACCTTTTAAAATGCAACTTTAAGCTTTATATCTTCTTATTAATTATTCAAGCTAGCCTTTATTTAGTTTACAGTTAAATTGCTTATGACTATAGTAATTAGTAAGTTTATATTCTATTAATGCTTTTAATAATTTAGTAACGTTTTATCTATACTTAGAATAGTATTTGAGCTCTTTGCCTTATATATAAATCCAACTATAGCTTTTACTCAATAATAGTATTTATACTAAAACTAGCTTAGAACTAGTAGAAATAGTAATATAATTACGTATTATTTTAAACAGTTATACTCGTAATTCTGACATATAAGTTTATAATAAGACAAGACTTTATTCTAATCATTTATCTAAAAAACCTCTTATTTAGCTTAAGGCTTAATATATATAGCTAGAAGTAATTATTGAGATTATAGAATTAAAAGTTTCTCTAAATCCCTTAGAAGTACAGTAAAGTAGAAGCTATATAGAAGCTAGGTATTTCAGAATCTATGATTTTTCTATACTTTTGATAGTAGAATTGAAATCTCTTTACAATCTATAGAACTATCTATAAGGTATAAATTATAGAATAAATATAGAAGTATTTTATTATAATTGTTATAATTATAAGTAGTCTACAATAGACTGAAAGCAGATTGTCTCTGTAATTCATTATTAATTAGATTAAGCTAATAATATCTTAACTTAAACATTAATTATACAATACCTAAATAGTACTATATTATTATCATACTGAATACTAAATATTATAGAATACGTTAGTAATATTATCTTGAAAGCCATTTAGCTATACTAGAAATATCTATATTTATATAAGTATTATTTATATGTTAATTATACTTAATCGATATACTAAGACTCTTTGATAATAGAGATAGGCTTAGTCTAGTTATATATATATCTATATATATACATAGATATGGCAAATTAACTTATATTAGTAGTAGAAAACCTTTATGTTAATAGTATAAAGTCTTATTTTAGGGGTAAGTAAGGCTTAGTCAAAAGGATATCAAATTCATAGATATTAAACTTGTAATAAATATTTTAATAGTATGCCTATAGTTAGTAGTAGTTAAATATCTTAGGATATTTGAATTGTATATAGCTATAAATATATAAAGCTATTATAGAGAGAATTATTGACTATTTATAATTAAAAAGATAATATCAGGTTAATATACCTATTGATTTTACTATAAAGTATTTAGTTCCAGATTAATTGGGGACTAATTAAAGTAATTAGTAGGAGGGATGGAGGGCTAAAGTTGTATTTTAGGGGGTAGTATATCTACTAATAGTTGTAGTGGAAAGTATGCCATTGTGCTTTTCAATTCCTTTAATAATAAATAACTAATATTTCTTCTGTAATATCTCTAAATAAGAGAAAGGCTAATAGTCTGCTTTTTACTGTAAGTATTAGTAGATATGTTGTTTATTGAAATTTGAATTTAGCTTTTCTATTCTTCTCCTAATTATTACTATTAATCTCTAATCAATTTAAAATAAGATTCCTTATAGTTATAGTTAGTATATTTATCTTACGTTAATTCTTTTGCAAATAGAAAATAACTGATTATCTCTTCCATAATAATCCTATGCCTTTCTCCTTTTATATTCTTATACTCTTATAGCTAGAATACTTTAAAACAATTTATTATAACAAATTAGTAGTATAATATATAGCCTAAATATAGATGATGAGAAAGTATATTTAAATCAAATTAAGATGAAATACTTCAATATATAACAGGTTAAATAGGCTTTAACTAAACTAATATAACTATATAGTAAACTTGATATTATATCTATTTACATATATCTCCCTAGGTGCAGAACTACCAGAAATAACCTTATACTTTAAAGGCTATTCTGAATAGTATATCTTTTCAAATAAATGAAGTAAATAGGTTTGTAAAATAGTTATTTGAGTATTTAAGTAAAAGAAATAATATATTGCGATGAAGACATTATAATCTGTCTATAGATTCAATTACTTTGTGTTAGCTTTTGTTAGAGTAATCAGCTAGCGTTTTCTAAAAATACTATTTATCTAGTTTCTAAGTATTATAAATATCTAATTTTCTTTTACTGACTAATGTGTTTTCTTTTAACATGTTAATATTCTAACCGTAAGTTTATATTTTTACTAGTAGTATATATTAATAGTTCAAGTCTTATATATTAAATCTCAGTCTAATACTAATTTTTAGTCATTATTAATATTCTAATTTAGCTTTTATGCATTAAGGTCATACCTTTTGACAAAGACTCTCTTAATATTACTACTGATCTTTTGGTATATCGTGACTTAACCTATATTTCTAATAATCGTATCTCTATTCCTGCCTATTATATTCCTAAGTTAAAGGTAAGATTCCTTAATTTCAATTTGAAGGGATATTAGAAGTTATGAACTGTAGTTATAATATGCCTTTCTCATCTTTATCTCGCTGTTAATAACATCTAATATTTGAAGCTTCCGTATTTCTTTCTTGAGAAGTCTATGCTTTTAGTATCTTTCAACATTTTATATTAAATATGACTAAATTAATATTCATTATTCTTCTTCTATTCCCACCTGATATTATAGTTTTATATCTAGCTGGCTTTTACTGTTTTATGGCAAGAGTAGTAGGTTAAACCTTGTGGTTAGTAAGTATAACTAGCTTCTTTTTATTATATGAACTAAATGGCAACTGCTACTAGGTAGTATTAGTATCTTAATGTTATTATACTTCTTAATAGAATAGATATAATAGATAAGACTACATGTTTCCTAATGTATTACTTATTATATTAACTAATTATATTATTACTACTTGAGGCTTCTCCTATTAAGAATAATTCCTTAGCTTTAATATTACTTATAGAATATATAAGACAAAAGCTAACTATGAAATGTAACTATTTCTAAAGGGTCCTAGAGAGTCGTATGATTTTAAATAGGTTAGAGACTTTGAATATGATTAATGCATCTTCTTTTATAATAGTTTTAGTTTATACTTTTCTCAATCTTACTGACCTTATCTATAATGATTTAATTGTCAACATTTAGAACTAAATTAGTAATATGTCGAGTATCTATCTATCTAATATAAATCTATCTATTGAATAGTATGATAAAATTGAAATATCCTGACTTTAGCATTATTTTACTAAGTTTTCTAACTTATCAGAATCCCTATTATTCTCACTACTATCCAGAGTTTTTAATATATCTAAATTAAGTAATATGAAAATCATTATTATTAAGAAGTTAGTCATTGTTATAAAGAAGTTAACTATTTCATTTTATACTAAATATCTTTGTAATTCCTTAAGAAAAGTCTCTATCCCTATATTTCTTTCTAAAAGTAAAGAAGATAATTCAATTAGTAATTCTATAATGAAAGAAAAAGAGAAAGAATTAAAACTTATTATAAATAAGAAAAAGGATAAAGAACAGAAACCTTTAGGGATTTATTAAATATCTTAAAAGGTATAGTAAGATTATGTCTAAATCCATCAAGAGGTCTGCCTAAAATAGAAACTAGGGAGTACTTTCTAAGATTAATAACTTAGGAGATTAATTTAAAGATACTATATATTAATTAATGAAGTTGGATAAGAAGTCTTTTAGTTTTAAGAATATTCTTATAGAGTCTATTTTTCTAAAAAGAACAATTCAAAGAAGACTTTAAAAGAATACAAAGCTTTTCTTTTCTAGATAAAATCATTAATATTACATAATTCCTTCAAATTATTTCTTATATCATTTATTATTTCAATTCAGTATTCGTTTATAAACGCTCTCCTTTCTTTAGTAGGATTAGAAGTAGAGAGTTATCTTCTAATTGTAATTACTATCTTTCTAATTTAATATATATAAATCTTAATTTCTTTCTTCTTAAAGAATTAATTAAAGTTCCTCCTAAGATCTTCTTAATCATTTAAAGATGTTACTTACTCTTAGTAAATATAATATTTAATAATTATAGAATAAGTTATATTATTAATTTAATAGACTTCTTTAAGAATGAACCTTTTAGATTAAATAGAAAGTAAATACTATTTAATATAATTTAACTAATTCCCCTATAGTTAAATAAGATAAGCAGATAATTAGACATATCTTCAATAGTTTTAAGTAAGAAAAATTAATTAGACTTAAAATTAGATAATATAATTTATATTCAGAACTTCTATAATAATATTATTTTAAAAATTCGACTTCTTAATAAAACTAAAATCCAATGTATAAGTTTTAATTATACTTTGAAATTCAATTTAATTAATGAATCTATTATCATAAGATAATTGTTTACAAAGTATGATTTTATATTTTTGAATATAAGTTAATTTTAAACTATCTTATAGTTTATTTGAAAAGTTGAAATATTATTATAAAACCTCTCAATATACTGTTCTTTCAACTTTATTTAAAGATAGCCCTTTTAGGAATACAATTTAGCAGTATTTATATATAATACTTTTGAGTGGGATATCTTGAATAGAATATTCTTAACTATTAAATCCTCAATACCTAAAGGGTAAAAATTATAAAATTAAGATAATTAGATTATCCTTATTATATAAGATTTATTTTTAGTAAGTTATTTCTAGATGAACTTTGAAGTTATATTTAATTTACCTAATTCCTTATATTATTTAAAATTTATTTAACTCTCCTAAAGTTTATATACATAATTCTTCAATACTTATTATTAAAGATAAATGTTCAAACCTTTTCTTTATATATACATTATTTAATAAGGTTTATCATTCAAACCTTTAAATATCAAAAATACTGAGAAGTTAAATCAAATATTAAAGAAGGTTTTTAAAAGATACAATTTCATAAGATATCAAAGGAGTTATGATAGTAATTAATGAAGAAACTAATTATTAAATATAAATAAGATAATAAGAGATTAACTTTAAACTAACTCCTTCTTATATTAGAAAGGTTCATTGGAATAAAGAAGTATATTAAAAAAACCTAATTACCTAAAGAATAAAGACTTAAAGAACTATAGGATTATTATTTAAATTCTTAATAGAATTAATTTAAATAATAGTTATACTCTATAATATTTTTCTATATATTTAGAATAATCAAAAACTACTATATAAAGTCAAGGAAATCTAATTTAACTAGTATTTATATTGATAGATATTAGAATAAACTTTAAATTCTTTTTAAGATTTAAAATCTTACTAAGATAGATTTATACTTATAGATATTATATATATTCAGTTAAGAAATATTATAAACAAGATATTATAGAAATATTATTTAAATTAAACTTAAGAGATATATTTAATATCTTTTAAGTTATACTCCAAATATTTATAAGTTCTATAGAGTTTAAATCCTTACTTTCTCAAGGATTATTATTATTTAAAATATTGAATTTAATAAAATAAAACATTATTTCAAATGAGATTATATAAAGTATTTATAAAGAAGGTTATCAAACGACTAATTAAATTAGTTATTAGAAAAGAAGAAGATCTTACTTTTAAAGTATTAAGAAATTTTAAAGTAATAAGAATATTTAATAAAACACCTTTCTTCTATTAATTATCCTACTAATCCTAAAAGTAGCTTAAGATATTAAATTAAATATGGAATTAGTTTCAAAGATTAATAAGGGAAATTTAATTATATTGGAATTGATATTTCAACTATTAGGCTTAATTGGGATTTCGAATTAGTTTTAATTAAAAGAAGTGATTCGTAGTAGTAATGAGAATTTAGAAAGTATCTTAATAATTAGAGAGTTAGATAATATATTTAAAATTAAAAATCTAATTAGTTAGAAGAGGATACTTATTCTGAATAAATATAGAAGTAAATAGCTTAAGGTTCCTATATAGTTAATTTAGAAAAGATTAAAATATAATTCTAAATTTCAATTCATTGAAATAGTAAGTTTAACTATTTAGGAAAAAGGGTAATTATATAAGAGTAGATAATAATAGTAAATTCAACTGGAAACTAATATTAATAATTATATGGTATTCTTAAAAGAATATAAAAGTAGTATTGTACATCTTATGGAATATAAAGTAAATAGTTTTATTGAGACTTATTTATTTAATTAGTAATAAGGATCTAATAAAAATAGTCTTAATCTTTTGATAGTAGTCTTTATAACTTAAAATATAATATGAAAGAAAGAGAATTCTTTTCTTAAGATTAAATTATACATTAATTAACTGACTATACTTTTAAAAACTTAGAAAGATATTACTAACATATCAGAATTATTATAAAAGTCCTTTGTTAAAATAACTTAGTTACTTTTACTCTATACCTAGAACAATATCTAAACTCTTTCCTCTATAAATAGATTTAACTATACATTTTACCTAATAATAGTATTCGTGCCAATACTAACTTACAACTAGTTAAAATAGTGATGGAATTACTTATTATTATAGATAATTATACCCCTAGTTTTAATATTTAACTTTATAGTAGTAGAAGACTTCACAGTAATAATCTATATAAGGAGAGCCTTATTACGACTAAGGCTTAAAATATATAGCTAAAAGTAATTACTAAAGTCATAAGGTTACAAATTTTTATAAACCTCTTAAAATAGAATAAAATAAAATACTTATGAGAGCTAAGCATTCTATAATCTATCACTCTTCTATAACCATACTTTTATAATAAAACTAAAATCTCTTTAAAATCTATATAACTACCTATAAAACAATAACTATAAGATAAATATAAAGATATCTAGTTACAATTATTATAACTAAAGCTATTAGTATATTCAATTAAGTCTTAATAGAATTATTCTAAATATTATAATTAATGAATAGCTTATAGATATTTAAAAGAAAATCATTTAGCTATCCTATAAAATACTATATTAAACTAGTAATATTAGAGACTAAGTATTAATTAGATAATATCCTAATATTAGTACCCTACTATAATACTAGTTACTAGATACTTTAGAATATTATAATAATATAACTATAGAAGTTTTACAAGCTATCTAGTTATATTAGAAGTATCTATATCTATATAAAGATTATTTATATATTAATTATATTTAATAGAGTAAAGTTATTTACTAATAAGAGTAAGTTAAGGCTTACTATACTTTTATAGAAATTATAAGTTAACTCATATCCATAATAGAGAACTTTCATATTAATAATATAAAATCTTATCTTAGGAGTAGGTAAGGTTTAATAAGAATATTAAAGTTATAGATATTAAAGTTATAGTAAATATTCAAATAGAATACCTATAGTTAGTAGTGATTAAATATCTCGAGATATTTAAATTATATATAGCTATAAAAGCGTAAGGTTATTATAAAAAGAGTCATTAGTTATTTATTATTTATAAAAAGGTTAATATAAAGTAGGTATACTAGTTATAACTATAAGAAGTTTAACTCTAGATTAACTAGAAGCTAGTTATAGTAGTTAGTAGGAAAATAAGAAGGCTAAAGTTATACTTCAAAAAGTAATATGTCTACTAATAGTCGTAGTAGAAAGCAAGCTATCAGCTCCTCCCTTTGATTAAAGTAATAACAGTTAGAATTAAGAAATTAAAAAAGAAGAATATTTAATAAGGAATAGATTATTAAGATATTAAAACTAAGTTCTTTCTTTTTAAATATATTTTTACTTATAAGGTAGATATAGAAAGTTACTTAGAATAATATGGAGTAAAGATTTATATAAGTAGAAATATATAATTAGTTAATCTATTGTATATTGTATTTATAGTAATACTAACTATTGGAATATTTTACATAATAATAACATTCATAGTATAATCTAGCCTCAAAGTCGTATAATTCAACACTATTAATATATTTCTAAATATTATAAGAGATTCTTATAGCTTTCTAATAATAATTTAACTATTAGATAAATTCAGAATCATAGGGAAATACATTAAGTTTAAATCAGTTTTTTATAAACTTTAAAATATACCCCTACTTTAATATAAGATCTTTGATATTATTTTAAAATTATTAAATTTCTTATTATATCTAGAAGCATCTTATTTATTAAAAGATAGAAGTTTAAATATTTATACTTTCTCCTATATAAATACTATTCTTTCCTTATACCATAAAGTAATTAAAAAGAATACTCTTGAGATCATTTTAAGTATACTTTTAAAGAATAAAGTTTTATTCAATACCTTTTAGGAATTCAAATACTAAGAAATTAGAAGTATCAGAAGATTTACTTAAGTTATAATATATATTACTAGAATTATAGAGTATTTCAATTTTTAATATAAACTAATTCTAATAATACTACTTTTAGTAACACTTTATATTATAAATAGTAATTAAACTATACGTCACGAGATTTATATATATTAAGTAAAAGTAAGTTTAACCTTTTATAGAGTAATTATAATATAACTAGACTTTTTATTTATATACCTTTTACTTTTAAAATACCTTATATATCTATCTTAAGTATATTAGAATACCATAAACTATATAACTTAATATTACTATAAGATAAGACTCCTAATATTATAATTCAGAACCTTAAGGAATATTAACAAGATATTTCAAATACTCCTAATTATTAGAAATATTTCTTTTGTAAAGCATAAAAAGATTTGAAAATCAAATTATAGTTATATTATCTTTTTATTTAAAAGGCTAATGTAAGAAAAACCTACTTAATAAAATGCTATTATAATATTAATACTTAAAATGGAACTGCTCAACTTTAAATATATTTCAAAAGAAATTATAATATCAAAGACGATATTCTAAGATATTAAATTTGATATTAAGGATATTTAGAGAATTTATTATAATAACTATTAAATTATGAAATTAGTTAATTTAAATAGTAAGTATTTATTTACGAGATTTTAGTATATAGATATTCAAGAAATATAATTATACTAAGAATATTTAAAAAGAAGTTTTAAACTAATCTATATATCTATAAATATAATACTAATAGATAGACCTATAAAACGCTTAGCTAAAATAAACTGTAAATAATTTAAAATATTTTATATTTCAATAGATCTAGAAATAATGCTTTGAAACTTAATTAAGTTAGATAAATAGACCTTTTAGAATTACGTCTGCCTACTTAAATAATATATATAAATAATCTAAATCCCTAAGGTTTATTTATGTAATAGAACATCTTAATAATATTCATAGAGAAAGTAAGAAGATAGTGGAACTCTTTAGGCTATTTATGAGAACTAAAAGTTTCTAATTAGACTTTTGTTTAACTTGAAATAAACTATTTAAATCTAAGGTTTTAAATAAGGAAGTAACATATCATAATTAAAATGTAGGAATTAATTAGTATAAGTATATAAAATTGATTATGTCTTCTAAAGAAAGACTTAATATCAAAACCTATTTAAAGGATGAAAGCCAATTATTAAGACTAGTTATAAAAATATTAAAGTTCAAATTCTAACTTTTAAATCTATTAATAACTATTGAAAGTTTAAAACTCTAATTTCTAAATCTTCTAATCATTAATGGAAATATAAACTTTTAATTAATAGGAAATCTAATTAAGATTATTAAAGAATTAGAAATTCTATTAATAGTAGAAAGTTATATAAATAATAATACTTAAGATAATGAAATAATAATAAGTTATATAATAATTAGAATCCTAATAGTAAAATTAGAAACACTTCTATTATTAAGAAAAGTTAATTTAAATTCTTTCTACTCTCTAAATTTAAATTTAAATTAGAATAACTTCTTCAAATTATTAATATTCTCATTTTTTAATTATAAACAAATATACTTAAAACTAACACTCTAGATTAAATTACTTATCTTATTATAATCCAAAATCTAAGTAATATCAAAATACTTCCTAAATATCTTATAGATTCTATTAAGAACTAATATAAAAAGCCTTTTTAAATCAATATTATATTAAGAATAATGATTAAAAAATAAATCTCAATCTCTAGTTCTAATAACATGAAAAGAATTCCTATAACAAAATATAATACTTAAGTAGTAAATAATATAAAGAATAGTTTAAATAGATTAAATATTACTAATCATCTTTATTTACAAAGAATAAATATTACATTTTTCTATAAGCTTATTTCAATTACTTCTTTTAAAAAGAATAGATTTTACGAAAGTACTCTTAAAAATAGTAGGATTGTCATATAATTTAACTAGTTAATATTTAGTATTTCTAAATTAATATTCAGAATCTTCTTTTTTAAAAGAAATCCTTTAATATCTAATTTAAATAGACTTCTTTAAATTTAAAATATAATCTTAATATACTTCTTGATATATTTAATAGATTTACTATTATTCTCCTTTCTTCTTTTAATGATATTAGTAGTAAGTTTAATTTCTTCATATTCTTCTTTATAATTAAAATATTACTAGTACGATTATTTTCTTTATCTTTAGAAAGAAGAAATAAAGTAAAAGTCTTTCTGAAATATCTACAGAAATACCTAATTTTAATATAAATAATTAACTTTCTTATTATAATAATACTTCTTTTTAAAATAGTAAATCTAATATTAGTAATCTTAAATATTTTCAAAACTTAAGATAGAAGTAAGAGTATTAAGTATTCTAATAATTTAAGAAACTTAGCAAAGTGTAATTAAATAAGTAATTTAAATTAACTTATTTCAATTTTATATCATTATATAAATATGAAATCTATTTTAACTAGATAAATACTCAGAGTATTCATAGTCTAACTTTAAATCTTAAATATCTAATAATTTTAAATAGAATTGTGAAAATTAGTAGATATATTAATACTAAGAAGTATAAGAAAGAGATAATACGTTTTAATTAATTTAAATAATACCTAATTTAAAAGAATATATGAAATAAAGTAAACTTATTCAAAAATAGAAACGAATATTTTAAATATTAGAAATATTATTAATAATAGAACAAGAGTATAGAATACTAATTATAACTTCAAATTGCAATTTCTAAATACTCTTTAATTTAAAGTTAAAGAATATCCCTTTAAGCTTAAGAATAGAATAAATAGACATTAATATAGAATTACGTAATACAAAATTTAAATTAGAATATATTAAGAGGCTAATAGTAATATTAAGTAAACTACTATTAATTATTTCAATTTCAATAGGTCTAAATTATAATGAGAATATTAATAATACTCAAATTATATTTATTCATACTAAATCCCATACATAGAATCTAGTTTATTGATATATATTATTGATACATATAAAGAAGTAGTTATTGGAAACATTAATATATAAAAGGAAAAAGAAACTAGTAAGTAAAACGAAAATAAATAAACTATCCATAATATTTAAAAGCTGAATAAATAATAATTTTCAAAAGAGCTTACTCATAATTCTTGTTAAAAATCAGATAAAAGATAGCTAAGAATATAATAAATTATAATAGACTTATTATATTAAACTATTTCTTTTATTTAAATATTCTAAGACTTACCCTAAAGAAGGGTTTATTAATTTCTATTTATGATAATAAACTTGTTATAATAATCTATAAGGTATAAAGTTATTTTTAATAGTTCTAATATTAAAGGCATATATAAGAATAAATATAATATTAAACCTACTAAATAAGTAAACCAATTTATATAAAGTTTAATTACTTTACTCTTATGTATTTAAATACTTCACTTAATGTAAATAAATTATACTTTCTAATAATTTACATTTAGATTACATATTATATTATTTATTTACTATATAATAAGAACTTCATAAAAGTAATTTCAACCTTTTAATAATATCTTTTATTATTAAACTTATAATATTAAAGAAGAAAGATCCTTTGACTAAGATTGAAGTATATATTAATTGATTAATTGATTATGTTACTAAAAGCTTAAAAGGATATTATTAATCTATTGAATTTCCTATAAATATCTTTTATTACAATAATAAGAATTATAATTATAAAGTTTAAAAAAAGAGATATCTAATAAGAGATAGATGATTAAGATATTAAGATTAACGTCTTTCTATTTATATTAGTTTGTATTTATGAAATAGATATAAATAGATACTTAAGATAATATAAAATAAGGATATATATATATATAGAGATATATACCTAATAAATCTATCATAAACTGTATATATAAAGATACTAATTATTCAGATCTTTTGAATCAATATGGTAATTATAATATAATTTAACTTTAAAATCCTATAGTTAAATAATATTACTATGACTTTAAATATTATAAGGAACTCAAATAGATTTCTAATTATAACTAAACTATGAAATAGATTTAAATTTATAGAGAAATGTGTAGAATTTCAATACGTTTTTTATAAACTTTAATATATATTTCTTTAGAAATATAAAACTTCTTCTACTATACTAAAATTAGTAAACTTCTTATTATATGTAGAAGAATCTTATCTATTTAAAAATAAGATTTTGAATATCTATTCTTTATTCTATATAAATAATATTATTGTTTTATATTATAAAGTATTTATAAAGTATACTTAAAATCATTAGAAATATAAAATAGACTTATGAATTTAAAGACTAAAATCTTATTAAATACTTCTTAGAAATTGGAATATGGAGAAATTAAGAATAGTAGAAGGGTTATTCAATTTATAATATAGATATTACTGAAATTATATATTGTTTTAATTTTTAATATATTCTGATTCTAATAATATTACTTTTGATAATATCTTCTATTATAAGTTATAATCTAATTATATTGTAAGAAATATATATATATATTCAAGGAAAGTAGATTTAAATCTTTATATATTAAATATAATATAACTTGATGCTCTATTTATATACTTTCTACTCTTCAGATATTTTATAAATCTTTTTAAAATATTTAAGATATTCTAAATTCTATAATCTATTATTGTATATAGAATAAGAATCTTAGTATTGGAATTTGAAAGCTTAAGAAGTATTAATAAGATATCTTAAATACTTCTAGATCTTTGAGATATTTCTTTTTAAACTATAAAGAAACTTAAAGATTAAATTATAATTATGTTATTATATTATTAAAAGATTAATTTAATAGAAAGCTATATAATAAGTCATTTCTTTAATATTAATAATCAAAAAGAACTTCTTAATTTTAAATATATATTAAAAGATACTATAATATTGAAAGAAATAATTCGAAATATTGAGTTTAATTTTAGAAATATTTCAAGACCTTCTTATAATAATTATTAAACTATTAAATTAGTAGTTTCTAATAGTAAATATCTCTTTATAAAGCTTTAATATATAGATATATAGTAGATATAAGTAATTAAGAATATTTAAAAGAAAGCTTTATAGCTATCTATATATTTATAGATTTAATACTAATACATAGACTTATAGAAGTTTTAACTTAAGTAACGTTCAAACAACTTAAAGTACTTCTCAATTTAATAGATCTATAAGTAATACTTTTAGAACTAGCTGAAATAGATAGGTAAGTCTTTAGATCTATTTATAATTATTGAAATAAAATATATAAGTTATTTAAGTTCCTAGATATAACCTTTTAAGAAGATATCTTAATAATATTTATATAAGAAGTTAGAAAAAGGTAGGGTTCTATAAATTATTTATCGAGAATAAAGCTTTCTGGTTAAACTTTTATTTAATTTAAAATGAATTATTTAAATTAAATACTCTTAATAGATAAATAAGAAGTAACTCTTAGTGTATAAGAATTAATAGAAAGAAATATAGAGGATGAATTATATTTTCTAAATAAAAAGGTTCATACGAATATTTATTTCAGAAACAAGAAGGAATTTTTAAAACTAAATATTAAAGTATTGAGATTAATTGTTAAACTACTAATATTAAGATTTTAACTTTTCAATTCCTAGATCATTACCTAAAATATAGAGTTTTAGTTAATAAGGAATGTATTTAGAAATACTAAAGATCTAAAACTATAATTAATAGTAGAAGGTTAAATAAATAGTAGTATTTATAATAATTTAGTAATAATAGGTTATAAAATAATCCGAGTCTTAATAACAGAATTAGAAATACTTCTATTCTTAAGAAGAACTAAGTTGAATTCCTTCCATTATTTAAACTATAAGTTAAATTAACCTAGCTTTTCAATATTATTAATCTTCTTACACTTTAATTATAAAATATTAAATTTAGAATTAGAAGAGTTAATTTAGAATCTACTTTATTATTATTGAAAATTGAAAACACTTTAAGATACTTTTGAAATCCTTAATAAGTTCTATTAAAAATGAAAATATAAACTCCTTTCACATCAACTATATCCTAATAGTATTAACCAGAATATGAATCTCTATTTCTAACTTTAAGAATAAAGAAATAACCTTTATAAGAAAGTATAAAGCTTAAATAGTAAATAATATAAAGGATATTTCAAATAAATCAAATATTGCTAATTATATGTATTTAGAAAAGATAATCTTTATATTTTTCTATAGTTGTATTTAAATTCGTTTTTTAGAAAGAATAAATCTTATTAGAATACTCATAGAAATAGTAGATTTCTTGTTTATTTTAACTAAGTAATATGTAATATTGTTCAGTTAATACTTAAAATTAAAAGTTTAAATAAAGCCTTCTAATTTCAAATTTAAATAAACTTCTTTATAGATTTAGATATAATCTTTAATATACTTTCTGAGATAAGTAATAGGTTTATTAATATTATCTTCCATATCTTCTTCTTTACTAAGAATAAGTTTAAGCTTTTTTATCTCTAGTTAATTGAAAGGTTACTAATTAAATTATGCTTCTTATCTTTAGAAAGAAGTAAAAGAGTAATAATGTTTCTATAATAATCATAAGAATATTAAATTCTAATAGTAATAGCTAGCTTTTTCATTATAATAGTTGACTTTTTTATAATAGTAATTTTAGTATTACTTATTTTAAATATTTCAAAATTTAAAGTAATAGTGAAAGTAATAAGTATTCTTATAAATCTAGAAATCTAGTAACGAAAGATGAAATAAAAGACTTATGTTAAATTATTTCAGTTTTATACTATGATTTGAATATCAAATTTATTTTAATTACTTAAGTATTTATAATATTAGTGATCTAAGTTGAAATCTTAAGGATTAAGTAGTTATAGATAGAATTATTAAGGTTAATAAGAATATTAATATTAAGAAATATAAGAAAGAAATAAATTAATTACTTTTACCCTATATTTAGAATAAGATCTAAACTCTATACTCTATATATAGATTCAACTATAGACTCTACCTAGTAATAGAACTTATATTAATACTAACTTATAACTAGTTAAAATAGTAATAAAACTACTTATTATTATAGATAATTATACTCATTATCTTAACTTTTAATCCTTTAGTAGTAGAGAACCTTATAGTAATAATTAGGGAGAGTTTTATTGAAAGTAAAGCTTAATATATATAGCTAGAGGTAACTATTAAAGTCCTAAAGTTAAAGAGTGTTTATAAATCTCTTAAAAATAGAGTAAATATAGTATTAGGAGCTAGGTATTCTATAATTTATTACTCTTTTATAACCTTCATAATAAAGCTAAAATCTCTTTAAAATCTATATAATTACTTATAAAAGAATAATGATAGTATAAATATAGAAATATCTAATTTTAACTCTTATAATTAAAACTATTAGTATATTAGATTAAGTTTCATTGATTTTATTCTATGTATTATTATTAATAAGTAGCTTATAGATATTTAAAAGAAACTTATCTAATTATCTTATAAATTACTATATGAAATTATTAATATTAGAAACTGAGTGTTAATTAGATAATATCTTAATGTTAATACCTTATTATAATATTAATTATTAGATACTTTAGAAAACTATAATAATATAATTACAAGAGTTTTAAAAGCAATCTAACTATACTGGAAGTATTTATATCAATAGAAATATTATTTATATGTGAACTATATTTAATATATTAAAATTATTTACTAATAGGAATAAGTAAAAGCTTATTATATTTGTATGAAAAGTATAAATTAATTTATATTAATAATAGAAAGCTTGTATATTAATAGTACAAAGTCTGATTTGAGGAGTAAATAAGGCTTAACTTATAATAGGGATACTAAAGTTATAAGTCTTAAGGTTGTAATAAATATTTAAATAGAATACTTATAATTAGTAGTAATTAAATATCTCAAGATATTTGAACTATATATGAATAATTTCAAAAACATCGAGATATAAAGTTATTACAAAAAAGGTTATTAGTTATTTATTATTAAGAAGGTTAATATAAGGTGGATATACTAATTATAATTGTAAAACGTTTAGCTTTAGATTAACTAGAAGCTAGTTATAATAATCAGTAGGGGGGTAGGAAGGTTAAAGGTATACTTGAGGAAGTAATATATCTACTAATAGTTATAGTAGAGAGCGAGTTATTAGCCCCTCTCTAAAAAAGGAAAAATAATTATTAATCTATTTGTATTATATTTTATATAGTAAAATATATTAAATAGAATAAATGCTCTTAAAAGAACAGGAAAAAGTATTTTAGTTATTAAAATTATTATTAATAATTAAGTAAAAATAAAAGATACTTATTATAACTTCGAATTGTAATTCTTAACTATTTTTTAAGTTAAAATCAAAAAGTATTTCTTTAAGTTTAGGAATAAGATAAATAAAAGTTGATATAGAGTCATTTAATATTATAGTTAAATTAAGATGTAGTAAGAGGTTAATAATTATATTAAATGAATAATTATTAACTATTTTAGTTTTAGTAGATTTAAAGTATAATTAGAACATTAATATGTGATAAATTAAAAGAGGCTACTTAAAGGGGCTTCTTTATATTATATAGAGGGTATATGAGGAAGCAAAATGGCTTATATTATTACTATTAAAATACGGAATATATGGGGTATTTAAGCTTTTGAAATATCGCTTTAGAGTGTGGCCTAAAGTCTAGTTTTATAGCTTATATAGCTATATCTATTTTATTATGTAGCCCCCTAAGTGTTTAATATAATTAATAGCTAGAGGAAGCTATTCCTAATAGTTCTAAATACAAAAAAGCACAAATATCAGACGTATTTGAAGTATTTAAATAACTATTCTTTTAAAATAATGGTAATAAGGCTTTTAAATTATAAAGTAAAAGTAATAAGACTTTTAAGCTTTTGAATTAGGTTTATAACTTATAAAAGTAAATAATTCTAAATAGCTTCTACTATTTAAAAATAATCTCTCCTATTTCTTTTAAATATTCTTAAAAGATAGGGGGATTCTAAATATAGCTATAGAAGTATCTCTAGTATTCTATAGGATACTACTACTTTCTTATTTACTTTAGAAACTTATAGCTACTTAAAATTGATATATAAACTTAAGAGTATATTATATAGAATATAACTTATTAAGTTAAATAGGATTATAGGATTTACTCTTTTTAAATTAGAATACTTCCTACTTATTATAATTTATATATTTTATATATTCTATCTTACTAATAGTATAGGAGTATTATTCTAAGTATTTAATCTTGATAGGAGCTAAAGTTTAGCTATTAAGTAATCTGTTTTTTTTGATATATAAAGTTTATTTTTATAAT
This sequence comes from Colletotrichum spinosum, assembly GCA_004366825.1. Taxonomy (NCBI): domain Eukaryota; kingdom Fungi; phylum Ascomycota; class Sordariomycetes; order Glomerellales; family Glomerellaceae; genus Colletotrichum; species Colletotrichum spinosum. Next base: position 11,957 of record QAPG01000279.1, on the reverse strand, counting down.
AATTTAGAAGGTATATATTCAAATAGTAACTAGTTATTAATATATTATCTACTTATTAAAACTATTCTAAAAAGTCAGACTTTTAATTCTTTTTAAATTATTAGGAGTAGGTTCTTTTTAATAGATCTTTACTATTTAAATATATAGTCTAAATAATGTTACTTAGAATGTTGATTTTATTTTATATCTAATTAAACTAAAGTATTATATAAGCTCCCTAGTTTTCTCTATCTTTCTAGATATATTAAATGATATTAATATATCTAAAAAGTAATATTTATAATTATTCAGATTTCCTAGATATAATTACTATAGGTTAAATTTATTATAGCTAAATAAATACTATTTTAAATAGTAGCTCTTTAAATATGATTAGGTTAGAGAAGTAAAGAGTAGAATAAAGTTAAAAGAAGGAGTAAAAGTAGCCTATCCTATAGTATAATAAGGGTAAGGGTAAAGGTGTCTTGAGGGTACCCTCAAGAGGTTGACGAAATATCAAAAGAGATATATAGAGGTGCTTCGAGATAGATAGTATTATATATACGCTTGAAAAGAAGAATTGAAAAGAGGTTTTTATATATATAAGTACTTGATTTTATAAAAGAAGGTTATAAAAGTTATTCTTTAAATAGTAAAAGAAAATTTAGACGTTTGAAAATATAAAGAATAGGGCTAAACTAGGCTTATAATTATAATAAATTAAAAGAACCTATTTGAAGGGGCTTCTTTATATTATATAGAGGGTATATAAGGAAGTAAAATAACTTATATTATTACTACTGAAATACGGGATATATAGGGTATTTAAGCTTTTGAAATTTCGCTTTAGAGTATGGCCTGAGGCCTTATTTTATAGCTTATATAGCTATATCTAATTCATTATATAATAGTAATTAAAATATATTATATATTTTAAAAATAAATATATAGAATCTAGTTTATTAATATATATTATTAATAGGTATAATGAGGTAACTACTAAGAATATTAATATATAGGAGAGATAAGAAATTAATAAGTAAAAAAAGAATAAACAAATTATTTATAATACTTAAAAATCAAATAAATATTATTTTTAAGAAAGGCTACCTAATTACCTTTATTTAAAATAAGATAAAATATAGTTAAATATATAATAGACTATAATAGGTTTATTATAAGATATTATTCCTTTTATTTAAATACTTTAAGATGTGTTCTAAAAGATAATCTATTATATTTTATTTTTAATAGAATACTATTTAAAATAAGTTACAAAATACAAAATTATTCTTAGTAGTTCTACTACTAGAGAGGTATACAAGACAAATTATAGTACTAAGTCTACTAAATAGTTATATTAATATATATACAGTTTTATCAATTTATATATTTATTCAAGTATTCTTCTCTAATTGAAATAAATCATACCTTTTAATAATTTATATTCCAATTATAGATTATATTACTTACCTATTATATCTTAGAAGCTTTGGTATCTATTTTAACTAATCTTAAGAATACTATTTATATATCTATAATATTAAGAAGTATTTTAGAAAATTTAAATTCTATTTAAATTAGGTTTTTTATAAGTCTTTATTTTTATATTTAGCTTATAGAGATATAGATAACTTTAAAATTCTGTTTTAAATTATTCTAATATAAATATATTTACTTAAAGCTAAGTTTTAAGTAGTAGTTATACTATTAAATCCTTCTAACTATATTTATCTATAGAGAGATATATAAGTTATAATGTATAATTAAATATCCTTTTACTATACAAATTCTTTACTAAGTATTATATAAAGCTATTTACTAAATAGAAACTAAATATATAAAACTCTATAATTATATCTATAGTATAATTATATATTAAAGTTTAGTCGAGAAATATTGATTATCCATGATTCTTAGTCGAGAAACTTAGTAATTATTATATTAAACTTTCTGAATATTCTTAAGATTAAGTTTTATATTTTAAATTAGTTATTTTAGGATTTTTGTTTCTTTCAAAATATATTTAAAACTTAGAGATCCAACTTTAGTTATTTACATTATAATATTATTCTATTAAATAATACTCTTTTTAATAGATTTCCTAAATAGAAAGGTAATATACTTTTAGATCTATTCTTAAGATCTTTTATAATCTATAAAAGAAATATTTCTTATAATTAGGAATATTCTTTATATATCTTATACTTATCGCCTAAATCTTTAAACTATAACATAAATCATCTTATTATATAGAGATATTAAGTTATAGAATCTATAATTATTAATTTACAACTAGTAAATGTTATAATCAATTAATTATATAAATAGTATATAACTAGTTACTTCTGTTTATATTATTTATATTTAGATTATAATATATATATATATATATATATATATATATATTATGTATTATAAAGATAAGTTTATATAACAATCCATTTATTCTTAGTAGTCTAAATAAATAGACTCACTATTTAGTTATTTATTACTATAACTTTAGCTTCTTTAATACTATATTTAACTTAATACTAATCATACTTTCTTTTATAACAAAAGTATATTAAATATTAAAAGTAATATAAAATATAAAGATAATATAAAACGTAAAAGTAGTATAAAATACAAAAATAGAAAGAATTACTTCTAGTTATATAACTTCCTTCAATTATATTAAAAGGTATAAGAATACTATTAATAGTATTTGTCTATAAAAATATATTTTCTATTTTTAATTATATTAGATATCTTACATTCATATTATAATATACTTCTTTTTCTTTCCTACTTTCTTACTATTCTCTTACATATTTATTTCAAGTTATATTTCTTCTTATTGTTATTAATGGTAACTCTTATAATTTATCTTTCTATTGATAATATTATTTTATTTATTATTATAAATCTCAAGAGGGGTTAATAGGTTACTTTTTATTATAATCAATAATAGATATATTACTTCCTAAAGTATAATCTTAGCTCTCTTATCCCCTTACTAATTATTATAACTAGCGTTTTTTTTGATTTGGGGCTAAACCCTTTATAGTTATAGTAGTTAGTATACTTATCTTATATTAATGTTTTTAATAATAAATAACTAATAACTCTTTTTAAAATAACTTTATATTTTTATATCTTTATACTTTTATAGCTGTATATAATTTAAATAGCTGAAGATATGTAATTACTCTTAATGATAAATACTATAGTTTCAAATATTTATTATAATCTTAATATTTATAATTGTAATATCTTTATTATAGATGAAGCTTCATTTAATTTTAAAATACGACTTTATATGAGTAATGTAAAGATTTCCTATTATTAATATAACTTAATCTATAATTCTTTTATAAGTATAATACAATTTGGTTTACTTTTATTAGTAAGTGATTTGAATATATTAATTAAATATAATTAATATATTACTTATAATCATATAGATATAGATATCTTTAGTATACTAAGATAGTTTTTAGAATTTCTATAATTATATTATAATGATATTTTAAACTATCTCATAACTAATATAATAGTAATAGATTTATATTAGAATATCATCTAGTCAATACCTAATTCTTAATACTATTCGCTTAATATAGTAAGTTATAAATTGGTTAGGTAATATTTCTTTCAATAGTTATGAGCTATCTATTAATTATAGCATTGAGCATAGTTATATTAGGACTTATTCCAATAAAATAATAATTCTAATTATAATAATTATAATTAGACATCTCTATATCTATTCTATATACTTCTACTTATAAGTAGTTATGTAAATTCAGAGGAAACTTTAATCCTATTATAAAAGACATAGAAAAGTAATTGATTATAGAATATTTAGTTTTTATTAGTATTCTATTTTATTTTATTTTTAAGAAATGAAAAAAGATTCGTAACTTTATAACTTTAGTAGTTACTTTTAGCTATATATATTTAGTCCCAACTTAATAAAGCCTTTCCTGATTATTCTTATAAAATCTTCTATGACTATAGAATTAAATATTGAAATTAGAAATATAATTATTTATAATAATAACTAATTTCAATACTATCTTGATTAATTACAAACGAGTATCAATATAAATGTTATTATTAAGTAAAGTTTATAGTTAAATCTATATATAGAGTAAAAAACTTAGATATTATTATAAGTATAGAGTAAAAGTAATTAAATTATAAATCTTCTAAGAATGTAATTATTAAATCCTTTAGTTATACTATCTACAAAATATTTCTGTTATTCATCTAATAAATCTTAAAGATATTTCTTTATTAATATAATTATTAAAGTATTATAGTATTAATTATAAGATACCTAACTTTATCATATCTAATTTAATAAACTTTCTATAGAGAGAATAAGTATTAATATAAATTCCTATTAGTATTATTAATATTTCTAAGTACTTAGGTACTTATCTAAGAATAATAAGAGTTATACATCTTATATTCACTTTTATAATTCAACTATAAACCTTAGGAATTAGTATATTTTATTTAGTTGCTTTTGCTCTATACTTAGAATCGTATCTAAGCTCTTCACTTTATATATAGATTTAACTATAAACTTTACCTAATAAAAGTATTTATATTAATACTAGCTTACAACTAGTTGAAATAGTAATGAAATTACTTATTATTATAGATAATTCTACCCCCCTAGTTTTAATATTCAACTCTATAGCTGGGGGGTAGGAAGGCTGAAGTTATACTTTAGAGGGTAATATATCTACTAATAGTTATAGTAGAAAGCGAGCCATCGGCCCCTCCCTTAGTATATTTTATATAATTCTTCTTAATTTAATATAAGAAGAATAAATAATATTATATTTAAATGTAAACATATTACTACTCTTATTATTTTCTTCTATCCTTAAGATAATAATGAATCTAAACTAAAATATTATATCTTCATTATTAATAAGATATCTATTTATATAGATATAGAACTTTATTACTTTAATATCAATAAGAATAAATATTTGTTCTTATTCTAAATCATGTATCTATTATATAAAATACTTATTAAATTCCTTCATTTCTTTTTTGTTAAGTCTTAGTATTAAATTATAATAGAAAGATTAAAGTATACTTCTAAATAATACATAGAAATTATATATATCTTTTATACTTATTATTTAATACATGTTATTCTACTTTATTAAATTTATTATTAATAAGTCTAATCGTCTTATCTTAACTTTTTTAAATATAGATTATACTACTATTATCTTTAAAGATTACTTTATGTCTATTAAATATACAAAGCCTATTATTTTTAGATATTAACTTCAGTTTTACTATAAATCCTATTAATTGGAATTCTTCTTTACTTTTATTATTAAACCTAGAAAAGCAAAAACTAAAGATATAATCTACTTATATATTTATAACATCAAAATAAAAATCATCCAACCTAAGAACTATAAGCTATAAATTATATAATTAAGTTTCTACTTTTTACTTATATTTGTAATAATTAGAATATGTTATGTACTTATAATAAAATAGATATAGCTATATAAACTATAGAAATAAACCTCAAGTTATGTTTTAAAACAATATTTCAAAAGTTTAAATACTTTGTATATTCTATATTTCAATAGTAATAATACAAGCTATTTTGCTTCTTTATATATCTTCGATATAATACTTAGAAGCCTTTTTAAGTAGCTTCTTTAATTCCTTATAGTTATAGGTTTAGCTTTACCTTATGTTTTAGTATTTTTAAATAGCTTAACCTTTCTTTTACTACAATTAAATAGTTATAATAACTTCAACCTTTTTTTATTCAAATCTAAATATATCTTATATATATAAAGATTTCTTTCTAATCCTTCTTTCTAGTATATATTTAATATTACCTATCTTAGAACTCCCCTATATATCTCTTTTAATGTTAATTAACGTTTTAAAAATATTCTTATAGTATTCCTATTCTTATTATACTATTAAGCTAATTATTTCCCCTCTTTCTTTTAACTTTATTCTACTCTTTAACTCTCTACTTCTTCTACATATAAATAAATTAACTATTGTTTAAAGTAATATTCGTTTGATTCAAATAGACTTAGCTTAAAGTAATTATAGTTAACAAATGTCAATATTTTCTTTTAAATATATTATATATTATTTAATAAATCTAAAAGGATAGAGAAAACCTAAGAACCTATATATAATACTTTAGCTTAATTCAATTATGAAGTAAAATTAATATATTAAATATCATTCAAACTTTATATCTAAATAGTAAAACTCTAATGGTTTAGAAAGGATTAAAAATCTATTTTGTATAATAACTTTAATCATAAGTTATTATTGAAAATATACTTTCTAAAGTATTCTAAAAATAGGTTTTATATATTAAAGGCAGATATAAATTACTTAATAATTGGACTTTAGCTCTCATTAAACTTTAGGTCTTATTATAATTAAATATTTGAAGTAGTATTCCTATACTATTAGGAAGATAAGATATATAAATATAAAGGTTATAATAAGTAAGAAGTATTCTAAAAAGAATAAATCTTATAATCTTATTTAGTTTAATAGTTATATTCTATATAATATACTTTTAACTAGTATACTCTTAAGCCTATATATTAATCTTAAGTCTATATATTAATCTTAAGCCTATTTATTAATCTTAAGTAGCCATATACTTTTAAAATAAAAATAAGAAAGTAGTACTATTGAGAGGAGTAGAAATACCTAGGAGTTATATTTAAAATCGTTCTATATTTTATAAGAACCTTTCAAGAAAATAGAAGAAGCTACTTTTAAATAATAGAAGCTATTTGGAATTATTACCTTTACGAAATAATTAGATGTTAAAGCTAGAAAGTCTTACTATTGTTATCTTTACTTTATACTTTAAGAGTTTTATTATTCTTACTGAAGAATAACTATTTAAATACTTTGAATATTTAAAAGAGTTATTTAAATACTTTCTTTATATTTTAAAACTATTAGAAATAGCTTCATCTAACTATTAATATAGTCTCCTTTTTAGGAGGCTATATAATAAAATGGATATAACTATATAGACTATAAAGCTAAGCTTTAAACTATATTTTAAAGTAATATTTCAAGGATTTGGATACTTTATATATTCTATATTCTAGTAGTAATAATATAAGTGATTGTACTTCTTTATATACTTTGTATATAATATCTCAAAGCTCTTTTAAGTAGCCTCTTTAGTTTATTATAAAACTAATATAGACCTAAGTTGATAAAACTATATAATAACCAAATTATAATAATATTAATATTTTCGAAATACAATTATCATTAATAGATAAGTAGTTTTATAAATATAAAGTATTTTAACTATATTTCCTTTAATATGCCATAAAAATAAGTATAGTACTAAGACTGCTATATAGCTATACCGGCTTATATAAAGCCTAACCGTTCCATTTATACATATTTAAGTATTATACTCTAGTTTGAATAAATTATACTTTTTAATAACCTATATTTAGACTATATTTTGTATTATTTATCTATTATAATTATAAGCCTAATGATATTCAATTTATCTCTAAACTACGCTTGATTAATTAAAATAAAGAAAGTCCTTCTTAATCTATCTTATTTATTCTTTAATAAACTACTTAAAATAGTATTTCTAATTATTAATAGTTTTAATATAGAATTAAAGCTATTTACTAGCTCTAATTCTCACTATTAATATATTATATTATAATTCTATATTACTAGTTAAAATATCTACAAGTATTTATGTAGATATTAAATTAGATTTTAACATTCTACAATTAACAAATCTATTTAATTTTAATAAATAGCTTATCTAAGAAAATACTACTTAATAAATAATTATAAATATTGAACGTTTTACTCTTAATATTAATAGTAATTTTAATTACTATATAATAAATCTTAAATTTTAAGTAGTTTAGAAATCTAATTATAAAGAGATAAAGAAATATTACAATATGATTTAGATATAAGTTAGTACTACTATTAATAATAGCATTTTAGTATTCATCTTAATAGAACTCTTTAATAATAAAGATATCTCTATTTAAATCCTTCTAGAAACTCTAAAATATTAATATACTTAAAATAATTTAGTTATATAGTAATAGGTTCAAGTAGAATATGAGAAAATCCTTAAGAAAACTAGTTTAAATAGATCTAGTTTAATATAGTATAATACGTAGTATACTATCTATTTTTAAACTATTATATATTAGATCTTTGAAATTTAAAAGATATTTATAATTAAAAAATTGTTTTAAATATTTAGTTAATATATTTCGCCTAATTAAATTACAATTTAATATTAGAATATTATTAAGAGAAGAATTCTAGATTTAGAAATTAACAGTCTGATTAAATATGAAGTGGTTTTTACTATTTTATTTTATATTAATAAAGCTTTAATAAAAGGTTATAGTAGAATACTATTTATATTAATTAGTCTTATAAAGAGGTCAAATAGTATATCTTAATTCAAACTGAAATACCTATTTGATTTCAGAAGTTATTTATACCTTCTAGAAGATTATAAATATATTAAACATATTATAACAAGCTTATATATTGGATTCTGTAATATTTAAATAAGAATTACTATTTATAATAATATTATAAATAGAATAAATAACTTAAAACTATATATTCCTTACTAAAGGTTAATTAAAAAAGGATAGTCAAGCTCTAAGAGATATATTAATAAAGTTAAACAATTACTTTTAGATACTTTAAAAGTTAAAATAACTCTTTTAAATAATAGATTTAGTAATAATAATCATTATTCTTCTAACTTAATATATATAAATAATAATCCTTTTCTTCTTAAAGAATTAATTATAGTCTTTCTTAAGATCTTCTTGAATCTTATTTACTTTTAATAAGTGTAATATTTAATAGTTATGAAGTAGTTTATATTATTAATTTAATAGACTTCCTTAACAAAGAATCTTTTAAATTAAATAAAAGAATAAATATTATTTGATATAATTTAATGAACTTTCCTATAACTAGATAGAGTAAGTAGATAATTAGGAATATTCTTAATAGTTTAAAAGAAAAGAATATATTAGACTTAATATTAAATAATATTACTTATATTAAACACTTCTATATTAATATTATTTTAAACGTTCTACTTTTAAATAAGATTAAAGTTTAACATATAAGTTTTAATTATATATTTAGATTTAGCTTAATTAATTAATCTATTATTATAGACTAGTTATTCAGAAAGTCTAACTTTATATCCCTTAAATATAAACTCGTTTTAAACTATTTTATAATCTATTTAAACAATTTAAATATTATCTTAAAGTATCTAAATATACTATTTTCTCAACTTTACTTCAAGATAGTTCTCCTAAATATAAAATCTAATAATACTTATATATAATACTATTAAATAGGATATTTTAAATAGAATACTCTTTCTCCTAAATATAAAATCTAATAATACTTATATATAATACTATTAAATAGGATATTTTAAATAGAATACTCTTAAGTATTTAATCTTTAAGATATAAGGAGTAAAAATTAGAGAATTAAAATAACTAGATTATTCTTATTATATAGAAGCTTATTCCTAATAAGTAATTTCTAGATAAACTTTAGAATTATAATTAGTCTACTTATTTTATTATATTACTAAAGATCTATTTAACTTTCCTAAAGTTTATATAAATATATTCCAAATACTTATTAATTAAGATGGATTTTTAAACTTATTCTTTATATTTCTATTACTTAATAAAACTTATAATTTAGTCTCTTAAGTAATAATATTATTTAAAGAATAAGTTGAAAAATAAAGAAGCTATTTAATCTATAAGATTTAATAAGATATTAAAAACATAGTGATAATGATTTATAGAGAAACTAATTATTACAAATAAGTAATAGAATAAGGGATTAAGTTCAAACTATCTCCTTTATATATTAAAAAGCTACTTAGGATAAATAAGTACTCTAAATAAGAATTAATTATCTAATAAATAGAAATATAAGAAACTATTTAACTATTATTCAAACTATAAGTAGAATCAATTTAAATAATAGTTACATTATATAATATAACTCTAAATATTAAGAATAATGAGAAATTACTATATAAAATTAGATACACTTAAGATAAATAGTATTTTTATTAGTAAGTATTAAAGTATATTCTAAATTCTTAATAAAGTTTATAATTTCACTAGGAATAGATATATACTTATAGATATTAAGTATACCTACTTAAGAAAAACTATAAATAAGATATTTTAAAAAGATTATTTAAAATTAGATTAAAAGGATATATTAGATACCTAGTAAGTTTTATTCTAAATATTTATAACTTCTATAAAGTCTAAATACTTATTTTAGAAAAGTTATTATTACCCAAAATATTAAATCTAATAAAATAAGATGTTATTTCAAATAAGACTTATATGAAATACTTATAAAAAGAGTTATAAAACTACTAGTTAAATTAATTACTAAAGAATAAGATACTTTTATTCTTAAAATATTTAGAGATTCTGAAATAGTAAGAATACTTAAGAGAAAGCCTTTTTTCTACTAACTATCTTATTAATATTAGAAATAATTTAAAATATTAAATTAAGATTAGAATTAGTCTTAAAGATTCATAAGAGAAATCTAACTATACTTAAATTAGTATTTAAACTAATAGGATTAATTTAGGCTTCTCATTAACTTTAATGAGATAAAATTACTTTAAGTAAGAATTGGAATTTAAAAAGTATATTAGTAATTTGAGACTTAGATAGTATATTTAAAATAAGAAATCTAACTAGTTAAAAGGAAATACTTATTTTAAGTAAATGAAGAGGTAATTACTTTCGAACCTTTATTTAATTAATCTAGAGAAAATTAAAATATAACTTTAAACTTTAACTAATTAAGTTAGATTTAACTATTGAAGAATCTAGCTATCTATATAAAAATAGATAATAATAGTAATTTAAACTAGAAATTAATATTAATAACTATATGATACTTCTAAAAATATATAATAATAGTATTGTATATCTTATAAAGTATAAATAAGATAGTTTTACTAATACCTATTTATTTAATTAATAATAAGAACTCGATACAAATAGTTTTAATCTCTTAATTATACTTCTTATTATTTAAAATATAATATTAAAAGAGAAGGATCTTTCAATTAAGATTTAAATATATTTCAATTAACTAATTAGACTACTAAAGATTTAACAAGATATTACTAACTTTTTGAAACTATTATAAAAGTTTCTTATCAAAATAGTAAGAACTAAGATTATAGAACTAAAAGAGAAAAGTATCTAGTAAGAAATAGGTTACTAGAATACTAAAATAAAACTCTTTTTTTAAAATAAGCTTTTATTTACAAGATAGATATAAATAGCTTTTTAAAATAGTATAAGGTAAGGATCTATATACATATAGATATAGAATTATTTAATCTACTATATACTAAATATATAGTAATACTAGCTGTTTAAACTTTTTAAATAGTTATAATAATTATAATATAACTTAACCTTAAAGTCTTATAATTTAATATTATTAATATATTTCTAAATACTATAAAGGATTTTAATAGACTTCTAATAATAGTTAAACTATTAGATAGATTTAAAATAATAAAATATTATATAACATTTAAATATGCTGTTTATTAGTTTTATGATATACTTCTTCATTAATATAAAGCTTTTTATATTATATTATAATTATTAAGTTTCTAATTGTATTTAGAGGGGCTTTATCTATTGAAAATAAGAGTTTCAATATCTATATCTTATTCTATATAAGTAATATTTTCTTTATATTATAAAATAGCTGAAAAAGATATTTTAAGAATTATTAGAAATATAACATATACCTATAAATTCAAAGAATGAAAGCCTAATAAACTTTCTTTAAGATTTTGAATTATAAGATATTATATATATTAAAATATTTATTTAATT
>QAPG01000278.1:0-29570 GCA_004366825.1 Colletotrichum spinosum | reverse complement strand
ATAGAAAGTATACTACTATATATATAATAATATATATAATTACTATATACCTTATAATATAGTATAACTAATAGTAAGTTTTAATAATAAAAAGACTTTAAAATTTTAATTTAAATAATAATTATAAGTATCTCAAATATTAGATTATATAAGACGTATTCTAATAGGAAAATCAATACTTTATTTTACTAGGAAATACTTTAGTAGTTAGTCTAGTTTTAATAATATAGATTTTATAACTTTAAGATAAATATAGAAACTTCAATTCATCTTAAGTCTACTATTTATATATAGCTAAATATTCTAAAATATAAGATATAATATATAATTTCTGTATTTCTAATATTGGTATTCTTATATAATAAAGCAATTAATACTAGTAGGTTTCTAATTATAATTTTTACTTTATAAATAAGATTATTCTAATTTTCTAAATATTTCTCATTCAAATAATATTACTTAAAGTACTTCTAATAACTTTATTAAGCTTTTCTACGTATTACTAATAAAGATAGAAATATCTAGAATAGCTAGTTTTATATGAGATTAGGATAGCTAGTATAAAAAACTAACTAGTAATATATTATTATATATAGCTTCGAGGTAAAATCTAGTCTGTATTTGATATAAATAAATATACTGATACATATTATATAAGGCTGCATTTTAAATAGTTTAAGTAAAGTAAAACCAATAGAGATAGTACTAATATCTAAAGTTTAACTTATATAAATTCTTCTTCTTAAATATATTATTTCTAATATCTCTCTCTAGCTTTGAAGCCTTTGTCTGTAGGCGAGCTTATTGAATAATGTTAATTAAACCTTCTATGTATATTTTATAAGAGACTGTCTTTTTAATTTTATAACGTCTATAACATCCTTATTTTTATTATAAGAAACCAATAGTATTTAAAGACTATCCAGATATTTCTTATAAATTAAAAGATATTTTGAATATATTAATATTTCTAATATTGTTAAGTCTTTTGTTAAATTCTATCATTATTATAATTTAGAATCTACAGATTATAATTAGTCATTAAGAGGCTTATTTAATATATCAAATATTAGACGTTTGTCTAGAAAATCTTCCTCTTGTTATAACGATAAGTAATTTCATTAGTTTATCATATTAATAAAAGTAATAAACATATTAAATTAGCGATTCTCAAGAGAATATAGTAGACTATTAATGATAAAGTCTCTTAAAAGTATATATTTAACTTTAGAATACTTCTACTAGGCTTCTTATTATAATTCATTATTATAGAAATTTATAATTTTAGTTTTATATATAATCTTCCTATGTTAATACTTATAAAGTATATTATCTATTAGTTGTTATATTACACTTAGATAGTTAGACGAGACTTAGAAATCTTATTTATATTAAATATATCTATTATAAAGTCTATTCATTATATAATAGTGAGACAATTAGTAAAAAGAGCTTATTGAGTAACTTGGAATAATACTAGAGATTCTACTTTAATTATTGAATATTGATTATATCTTATTTATTGAGTTATTGTATTATCAGACTTCTGGAGAAATATATAATATATATTTGAGAGTTCTTTTGTTTATTACTAATATTCATAAAGTTAATGCTTATAGTAATAATAAGATTATCAAATACATTGCTAGACTTATGGTTCAATTTCAAACAGAAGGTTTTTATTTTACTATAATATTATATTATCTGTTAGACTCTATATAAGAGCTATTGAAATAATTCCAAGTAAAATATAATAGGTAATGTACTATATGGGTAATATTTAGTCTTATTATCGTTATAATATAACCTATGAAGTTAATATCTTATTGATAATATTTAATATCTATATAGAAGACTTAATTATATTATGAGAAAGTCTCTTCAATTCTTATCAACACTCTAAGTTATTTAAGATACTATGTATATCTTATAAGATATCTAAAACGCACTTAGATATATACTACTTATAAAAACAATATTCATTATGATATTAATTTTGAAATAACTTTAATATTAAAGAATTACTTCACGTCTTTATTTTTCTTTATAGAATATTTCTATTAAACCTCTATTAAGAATATAAGTATTTTGGAACCATATTAATAGAGAAGAAGAGAGAATAATTATTAGTATAAAGAATGATAATAATATATTTCTTAAGCTAATGATACAGTTTATTTATAGCAAATCTAAAACTGAGGTATCTAAGATTTACTTTTGAGTAATGTTATTAGAAAGAAGAAAACATTTAAAGATTATATAGTATGTTATAAAGATAATAATTCCTACTTAGTATTTGATAATTTAATAATATTTCTACATAAGTAATTATATTAAGTATTATATATATAAGAGTATTAATCACAAAATGTTAAAACAGCTTATGATTAAAATACTTAGTAATCATCATAACAATTTAAAATAATATATATATTAGAGTAAATATATAGATATTATGATTATGTTATAATCAATAATCTCTATAGACAAGTAATTAAGTCTTACGTTTCAGGAGATATGTATATTTATCAAGTTTATAAATTTAATTTCAAGACTAACTTTAAAAGTCTAAACTTCTTATGAAAGCCTTATTAAACTTACTCAAAAGTATAACTTAATATAATTCTTAAGATAAGTCTATTTAGCTACTACTATACCCTCAATATATATGTATATATGTATATGTATATACATTATTAAGTATTATAGGCTATACCTAGTTATTAAGTATATACTATATTTATATGTTATATATAATTAGAGGAAAGAATCTAGTATATACTATAGATAAGTAAATATAGCTAAGTATATTATACGAAGCTCTATTTTAATTAATTTTAATAAGGCGAAGCCTATAGAGATATTACTAATACTTAAGGTTTAATTAGTATACACTCTATTTCCTAAGTATATTATTCCTAATATACCCCTTTAGCCTTAAGGGCTTTACTTATAAGCTAGCTTTTTTTAATAATACTAATTAAACTTTTTATTTATATCTTATAAAAACCTTTTTATAGTGTTATTATTCTTCATAAACGTCTATTTTGATAATAAGAAGAAGGATATTGTTTATGAGTTATTTAGGTATTATTTATTAGCTAGGAAATACTACTAGTATTTTTAAGTCTTTTATATAATTTTATTATTATGATAGCTTAAAATCTATGCATTCTAATGAATAGTTAAGAGTTTAATCGGAGCTTCTAAATACTAGAGATTCTTCTCTAAAAGGTCTGTTTATTATAATTTTAGATAGTTTAATCAGTTTATTATATTAATATAGATAATAAAACTTTTCAACTATTAGTTTTAGAAAAGGTTTATAAAGCTATTAGTTATAAAGCTTCTTTGAAATATATATCTAATCTTAAAATATCTCTATTAAGTTTCTTATTATAATTAGTAATTATAAATATCTATGTATTATAGTTTTATATATAATTACATTATCTTAATAGTTCTAAGAAATATTATTTATTAGTTATTGTATGAGATTTGGATAATAAAATAAGGTTTTTATATTATATCTCTATTAAATACAATTATTGTAAAGTCTATTTAGAATTTACTTTTAAAGTTGTTAGTAAACATTGTTTCATAAATAGTTTAAGATAGTATTCAAAGTTCTGTTCTAATAATCAAAATAGTAATAACATTCTATTTATTAACTTATTATACTATTAGATTTCCAAAGAAATATATCATATATGTTTAAGACTCTTTTTCATGATTACTATTATCTATAAGATAAATATTTATAACAATTAGAAATTTATCAAATAGATTATTAGTTTTATAATTAAACTCAAACTAGAAGTCTCTATTCTATGAAGATAAAATAATATCTAGTAAGTCTTTATGTAGTAGTTATTCAAGGAAGTTTAATTAAAAGATAATGATTAGTTTATCATATAAATAATATCGATTTTATTATAATTATAGTATAGTTAATTAAGTTAATATTTCACTAGTAGTATTTAACTTCTATAGAAGAAGCTGAGTTATATTTGAGTGAAAGCTTTTAAGTTTTTAGGAGGACTTTAAACTATTTGATATATAATATACACTTTGTAAGATATTTAAGAAACCTTCTAATATATAATACTTATAAGAGCTATAACTGGTATAATATTTGTTCTTGAATAGTTTTAATATTGGAGAATTATTATAAAGATTTATTTCCCTTAAAACAATATTTCTTTTAAAAGTCTATTATTAATATAAGTATTTTAAAGATATTTTTAAAAGAACAATATATAGTTAATAATATCGAAGAAGAACATAATATACTTTCAAATTAGTAATATAGTTCTATTATAGTAAATTTAAAATTGAAATGGTTAAACTTTATTTCTGAGTAGTATTATTATAAGAAAGAAGACTTTTAAAATTATATAGTATTTTATTGAAATAATAGATTTTGTCTTATATTTACTAGTTTAGTAGTAGTTCTATATGAGTAATCCTATTAAATACTATATATATATAAACGTATTAATTATATTATATTAAACTAGCTTAAGATTAACATAATTAGTAATAATTATAAACGTTTCAAATAATGTATTAATTGAAATGATTTTAAAAGTTTTATAGTTTCTTTATATTACTAGCTATGCCCTACTAGGATCAACTGTAGCCAGTAGAACCTAATCTACTACTACAGATTACAATAGATCTATTTTATATTTATGCCATAATGTTTCTAAAAACCCTTCTTCTTTAACTTAGATCTTTTAATTGAAGTATCCTTATATTTAACTAAATAAGCCATATGTTTTATATTTGTAAGTTGAATATTATATATCTACCGTATTATTAATAATACCATATAATAAGAATATATAATAAGAATGATCTAATTAGAAACTTTATAAGCCTTCTTACTAGTACTATAATACAATAGAACTAATAACTTACTATAATAGCTAATATCATTATTGAATTATAAGCTTATTTGGACTTTATACTATTGAGTATATCTATAATAAGTATTAAAACTACTTTAGAATTAGTTTTAAATACCAATCTAACTATATTTCTATAATAATAATTTATATTTAACCTGAAGAAGGTTTTAGAAAGTTATAAAACAATTTAATCTAAATATAACAAATCCATAATATGTCTTTTATTAATCATACATTTATTATAAGTAACTAAGAAATCTAATATTCTATTAATTTATATTTAGATATGAAGATTTAGTTATTTGTAATAGAATGCTATAGAAGTAATAACTTTTAGGGTATATATAATTTAAATAACTTTCTTATATATTTAGCTTAGATATAAAAAGATCTATATATAATAAACTATATTCTAAGATATCTTTTAAATAAGTATGCAGAAACTATAAGTATTTTATTAACTTTCTTCTTCATTTTAAAAAGCTCTTTACTATAATAAGTAGTATCTTATAACTATATATTACATAAATTAGTTATTCATAAGCTACTTTATCTTTAAAGCTATAATACTATTTAATTAAAATAAAGATTAGTATCAATAGTTTTAAGGAATTTATTAATGATATATAATATATAGTAGGATAGTTAGAAAGCTATAAGATATTATATCTTATATCTAATTGATAAACTATTAAAATAAACTAACAAGATAATTTAAAAATAAGAAGTACTAATAATATAACAGTAATAAGTATCATTTAAACTATACAAGCTATAATAACTTCACTATAAAATACTTTATAATAAGAAGATATATAAAAATATAATAATAATTTTATCTTGAGATATATAATTAGGAACTATCTAGAGAAATATATTTCTTCTACTACTAAGATAGCTTTAGAATAAGCTTATTCTAATAATAAAGCTGAAAGCTTGAATTCTAATAGTAATTTAAAATAAGAATAACTTTAGTATAAAATTAAATCTCAAAGCTTTTAAAAAAGAGAAACCTAATGAAAAGAATTTAAAATAGAATATAAAATGAATAGACTCTGTATACTATTAGAAGTATAGATTAATACAAAGAAATTACTTAAATACTTTCAGATAGTAATTATAACATTTATATAATAATTAACTATTACTTAGTTTATTAATTCCTTTTACTATATATAAGTAAAATATTGAAAAACCTCAGAAACTTGAAAAATAAAATAGTATATATATTAGTAAAATATATCATAATATTTAATGTTAAACTAAATAATTACATCTACAACATTTATACTTATATTATTAATAGTTTGAATATTGATACCTTGTTAAACAAACTATAGATAAAATATAATACTATTATTTATAATACTTAGAAGTATCATATTTATTATAATAAGAAACAAACATATATCCTTCTTATAAGATAAAAGAAAGTCCTCTAGTTTAAGGAATTTAAATAATATAAATACTAATAACTACTTCTTTTATTATAATCTATTCAAAAGTGTCTAAAATATATAAATATATATATTATAAACATCTTATAGTAAGAGAAATTAAATAGATTATTAATTTCATAAATATTAAGAAAATACTTTAAATAAAAGATAAAAAGGACAGCTTCATAATAGTACTACTATATTAAATAATTAAGGAATTCCAAACTCCTTTTAAGAAGAATAGAATATGTTTTATATTATTAATCGATTTAAATATAAGTTATAGAATCCATTTAGAAAGAAGAAAGAATAGCTATAAATAACTTCTATTTTAAAGACTACTTGATGATATATCTTAAGAAGAATTATGAATCTCAGAGAAGATACTTTAGAATTTCTTTCATTAGAAACTTATATAAATAAAGACGTTATCTATAGATATTTTAATTCTAACTATTAAAAACTTAAAACTAGATTATACTTCTCTTATATTTATTAAGTGTTCAATATTACTATGAAGAATATTATGCCTTATTATTTATATTAGAAGCCTTTCAATAAGTAGTTTTAACTATATAATAAATAAAGCTAAATATTATTACTAAATCGTTTAAGATTAGAATTATACAGTAATATTAAGAGAAGACTAGTTTCTATATACAATATAGCTTTTTTAAATAGTTTGTATATCTATTCAAACTTATAAAAACTTTAGTAATATTCTAATACTATATTAATAGTATATTCTATACGTTTCTTAATAATTTCACTATAATATACTTAGACAATAGTTTTATTTATGTAGTAAGGTCTTAAAAAGATTATAGATAGGAAGTTAGAGAGGTTTTATAAGTTCTATTTATAATTAGACTAAATCTCAACTTAACTAAATATATATTTCTTCACAAAGATTATAAAATACATTAGATTTATTTCTAAAACTCAAGAGGGGATTACATAAAATTCTGAAAAGAGAAAAGTAATAACAAAGTAGCTTATTTTAAAAATAGTAAAAGATATAAGACGTTTCTTAAAGTTTACTCACTATTACTACATATTTATAAATGACTTTACAGTTTTTATAAACCTTCTAAATATTCTAATTAAGAATAGAATATTTTATTAAAGAAAAACTAATAGCTCGCTTTCTATTATAACTATTAGTAGATATATTACTCCTTAAAGTATAACTTCAGCCTTCCTACCCTCTTACTAATTACTATAACTAACCCCTTATTAATCTAAGGCTAAACCCCTTATAGGTATAACTAGTATACTTACCTTATATTAGCTTTTTTAATAATAAATAACTGATAATGCATCCTATAATAACCTTATACTCTTATATTCTTATATTTTTATAACTATATATAATTTAAGTATATCAAGATATTTAATTACTACTAACTATAAGTATTCTATTTAAATACTTATTACTCTAATATCTACAATATTAATATGCCTATTATAAATTAAGTCTTACCTATTCTTAAGATAAGACTTTATACTATTAATAAAAGAATTCTCTATTATTAATATGAGCTACCTGTTGGTTATATTATACTATAAGGTATATAATAACTACACGCATTAGTATATATATAGCAGTATATCCTCTACGCTCTACTACTAATAAGTACTAGATACCTAGCGCTAGCTATAGCTAAATATATAGTAATTAGTAAGTAATTACTATACTATAGATCTAGAGCTTTATATAATACTATATACTATATAATATAATAGTAATAAGATTAAATAATTAAAATACTAATTTATATCTATACAGTAAGATCCCATATAGCATGTATTACCCTCCAGATTAACCAATACTGACTTATAATTTCTATATAAATATAATAAGACTTAACTTATTCTTATTAGTAAAGGATTTTAATCTATTAAATAGAATTAGAGTTTTATGTATTCAGCCCTCCTATTTAGTAAGTAGTTTTATATAATACCTAGTAAATAATCTCTATAATAGGAAAATACCTAGTTACATACTATAGCCTATATATATCTCTATAAATAAATATAGTTAAAAGGGCTTAGTATTATAATTATTAATTCAGACCTAATTTAAACTTAGAAGCTAGTATTAGCCTTATACCCGTTAGTAGTAGCCCAAAGATATTAAACTTACTATAGTAGTACTTATAATTTTAACTCATACTGACTGGATATTAATAACACTACTAATACACCTTAATAATACTAGCTATAGATATAAAAGAGAGCAATAGAAAACTAACTAACTATTTTTTAATACTTGTAACAATACTACTACTAATAATAATAATAATTATAATAAGAACTATTACTATACTCAATCCTTATAACCTTAACACAAATATTAACCTTATAAAGGTTATTAATAATTATAAGAACTATAACTACTTTTACAAAAGTCTAATAAGGTTAATTTTATATAAAAGTAAATTTTTTATCCTCTCTAGCCTCCTTAAGATAACTATAGCTATATTCAACTTTATTATATTATCAGAAGATAAAGCTATCAGTAAAGCTAAGAAAGAATTAAAGTAAGAAAGAAGAATCTGGTGCCGAGAAGTAAGGTATTTAGAAATAATTCTAAATATTTTAAATATATCTAAGAAGTAGCCTGTTAGGTATCTAAGGAGTATGTATATCCAAGTCTATTATAAAAGCTTTTATCAATTAACAGTAGGCAAGGTCTAACCTAAGGTTGAATATGTTGTATTATATACTATCAATATAACCTTATTATATAATATTTAAAGACCTAAAGTAACTATAACTATAGTTATTAGTATAGAATAGGTTAAAGTATAGGTTTTAACTAAGAGCCAAATGTTCTCTATATGAAGCTAAAGGCTTATATTAAATACAACTAATATATAAATAATATGTACTAAGAAATGAATATTTACAATATAAATAAATAGTTTTTAAGACCTTTATAATTATATTATTTTAATAATTTAAAGTATTTAGTAATTAGTATTATAATAGTATACTAATATCAAAGTATTATGTAATTAATACTTAATCCTTAATTCTAATAATTCGACACAATAAGTTATAAGTTAGTAAGATAAAAGTCTTTCAATATCTCTAAGCTACTTATTGATTATAATATTTAGAATGATTTAATTGAAACCTTTTCTAGTAATATAATAACTTTCATTATAATAGTTATAACTAGATATTTCTATTTAATTACTTTCACTCTATATTCAGAATAATATCTAAACTCTTTACCCTATATATAGATTCAACTATAAATTTTACTTAATAATAGTAATTATACTAATATTAGGTAATAACTAATGAAAATAGTTATGGAATTACCTATTGTTATAGATAATTATACCCCTAGTTCTAATATTCAACCCTATAGTAATAGAAGACCTCATAATAATAATTTATATAAGGAAAGTCTTATTAAAATTAGAACTTAATATATATAGCTAAAAGTAACTGCTAAAGCTATAAAGTTAAGAACTTTTACAAACTTCTTAAAAACAGTCTGAAATAAAATGCCGAAAGTTAAATATTCCATACTTTATTACTTTTTGATATCCTTTATAATAAAACTAAACGCTTCTTAAAATCTATATAGCTACTTATAAAAGAAGTCTTCAAGAATAAATATAGACACATCTGATTATAGTTGTTATAATTAAAACTATTACTTTATTAGAATAAGTCTCAATGAAATTATTTTAAGTATTATAATTAATAAGGAGCTTATAGATATTTAAAAGAATATTATCTAACTAATGTATAATTTACTATATTAAACTAATAATATTAAAAATTAAATATTGATTAAATAATATTTCAATATTAATATATTACTGTAATATTAGTTATTAGACATTTTAGAATATTATAATAATATAATTATAGAAATCTTAAAAGCTATCTAATTATATTAAGAGAATTTATATCTATATCAGTATCAATTATATATTAGCTACATTTTATATATTAAGAATATTTATTAATAAGAATAAGCTAAATCTTACTATACTTATATCGAAATTATAAGTTAATTTAAATTAATAATAAAGAACTTTCATATTAATAGTATAAAGTCTCATCTTAAAGGTAAGTAGGATTTAGTCTAGAGGATATTAAGATTATAGATATTGAAGGTATAATAAATATTTCAATACAATACTTATAATTAGCAATAATTGAATATCTCGAGATATTCGAATTATATATAAGTATAAGGGTATAAAATATAAGAATATAAAAATATAAAGATGTAAAACTATTATAGAGGGAGTTATTACTTATTTATTATTAAAAGAATTAATATAGGGTAAGTATACTAGTTATAATTATAATGAGTTTAGCTTTAGATTAACTAAAAGCTTGTTATAGTAATTAGTAGGGGGGTAGGAAGGCTGAAGTTGTACTTTAGGAAGTAATGTATCTACTAATAGTTATAATAGAAAGCGAGCGATCAGCCCCTCTCCTAGATATTTCTATATTTATTTCATAATATTCTTTTTATAAATAGCTATATAGATTTTAGAGAGATTTTAGTCCTGTTACAAAAGTATAATATACTACTATGCTAACTACTAGATTATATTCAAAATAGAATATAGAAAAGCAATAAATTAAAGAATACCTAGTTTTTATAGGCATTCTATTTTATTTTATTTTGAAGAAGTTTATCAAAGTTCTTAACCCTATAATCCTAATAGTTATTTTTAATTATATATATCAAGCTTTAGCTTTAACAAAACTTTCTCTAATTATTATTATAAAATCTTCTACTACTATAAAATTAAATATTAAAATTAGAAGTATAATTATCTATAATAATAAGTAATTTAATTACCATTTTGACTAGTTATAAGTTAATGTTAATATATATACTATCATTAGGTAAAGTCTATAGTTAAATCTATGTATAGGGTAATGAGCTTAGATACCATTCAAGGTATAAAGCAAAAGTAACTAAATACTGTTTCATTAAAAAGAGAAGAAGAAGAGTATTTTTATTGTTTTCAAGGATTATTTTATACAAATTCCAATCTTCTAATATTTTAGTTTAAACTTAATAACCATTTCCAAAAGAGATTACTTAGAATTTATACTTAGAAGTACTTTTGTATAGGAAAGTATATAAGAGTATTACTACTTAGTTACTTCTTATATATAAGAACTATTCATAATATAATATAATTATTTAACTAACAAAACAACGTTTCTAATAATAACATCTTATTTTAATATTTGAAATATAGAACTAAAGAGTTATAATAAGTTCTAGATTCTAATAAATTATAAACCTCTTACGTTTCTTATAACAAAGTAAAGATTGAATAAGTATTAACATTAATAGGCTAAATAGTTCGCCTATTACTATTTCAAAGTAAATATTAATTAAACTATCTAGTTATTATATTCAATATATTATTGAAATATAAATAAGATATTTTAACTAGCTAAGAAGATAAGAGAAAATAAAATCAAATATTTTAATTAATTTTAGACTTTATTTAACTATATTAGATATTTATATTAACTAAATAATAAATATAAAACTTAAATAAGTTGAATATCTTACTATTATAAATCATTAATAATAATATAAACCTCTGAAGACTATAAGATAATGTTCTATTTCAAGATAAATAGTATGATAGGCCTAAGCCTAAAGCTTCTTTTATTATATAAGTAGTACGCACGCATAAGCTATAAATGTATATCTATAGTATTTACCTTCTAAATAGTAGTATAAGATATAGAGTTTACATACTACTCTACCCTTTAGATTTCAAAATGCTACTTTTATAACTAAAGTACTTTTGATACTATAGATCTCTAAATATAGTGTTTTATATTTAGCATATGTTTCTAAACTTTCCCCTTATATTTTATTACTTTAAGATTAGATTTAAAAGAACTCATTTTATCTATTTATTTTAATTATTCTAGTTTAAATAGCTAATGCCTATTTTAATAATCCTTAGAAGTAGATATATCTCTTTTTTATCCCTTATAAATTAGAATAAGGAAGTATTATTATATTATTATAAATAAACTAAAGTTAGAAGATATAAGATAATATTATCAATTTAACTTATTAAATAATACTAAGAATCTTAAGACTTTGAATAGAAGCTTTTTAAATACTAAATAATTATAATGGGTCTATTTATAGACTTAAGATTAGTAGATAGTAAGGAATAAAAATTATATTCCAAATATAAATTAAGAAGAAAGTAAAGCATCCTGAAATTAATATATGAAATCTAAAGACTTATTCATTCTTTTTATAAAATAGAATTCAGCTTTTAAATTTAATTTAGAACAAATGTTATTCATTTATAATAATATAATAGAAAGACGAAGAAGAACCTTATCCTATTATAATAGAAGATATAAAAAGAATCTTATAAGACTAATAAGCCTGATAATATTAATCTATTAATTTCTATTAAGAAATATCTAAACGATTTAAAAAAGGAAATGAATGAATAAAGAAATAAGTTCCTTATAAATAAAGGAAAAAGATATATAGAGAGATAATAAGATATATAATTATTATATAATAGATTATAATTAAAGTATTTAGGAAATTAAAATATAATAGGAGTAAGTCTAACTTTTAGAAGGATTAGTATAAGAGGTAGATAAAAAGATTTATAAATCTAAATTTATATAGAAATATAAATTAAATATTTTGAGAAGTGTAAAAAGAAATTTATTAAAAGAATGAATATTAATTAAAAAAGCTATTTGTATATATATTATTAGAAAAGGTTTACTTTATAATGATACATTAAGATTTAAGAAATATTTAACAAGAACGTAATAATAGTAATAATAACTACTAAATAGTTAATTAATAATAAGAAGAAAACTTTTAAACCCTCTTACCTAGTTATAATAAAACCCTTATTTAATAAATTAATTTTTAAGAACATTTAATTTTATATAATAGCTATTCTTAGTAAATCTAGAAATACTTCATTATATGATCATAAAAAAGACTATAGTATGTAAATACTTCTTATATAGATTTCTAATAACTTACTTAACTCTTTAATAACTATAGAAGAATGTATAATATTCTTAAGGCTAATTACTATTTAATTAATAATAATAGAGATAGTCTTTTAGTTTAAGAATACTCCTGAGTTTATAAAAGAATATATTTTTAATTTCTTAGACAGTTATATAGTTATATTAAAGATTCCTAATAAATTAGAATACAACATAATTATCAAACCCTCCTTTTATTATGATGTATAATATAAATATACTATTAGAACTATAATAATTAATAAGTATATTTAGAAAGATATTAAAAATACTCTTATAAAAAGCTATAATATTACTAATTCTATAACTAGCTATAATTCTGATAAAAAGCTTTATACTCTAAGTTGTAATATTAATCTAATCTTAGATAATTTATTAACAATAATTAATTGTTTAAATATTAGAAGTAACTTCTACAAAAGTAAGAGTCTGTAGAGATATCACTTTATTAAATACTAAATGTATCTCTATTTCCCTATACTAATTCATATTCTGAATCCTTAATAAATTTACTAAAGATCTTTATTGTGAAATCTTTTAACTAATTAAAATATCTTAAGCTTCTTTTAAATATTTATCATTTTAATAAGCTAGAGATTAAATTATTCTTAAGTAGTTAATTAGTCAACTTATTCCTATTAAATTAATAATCATATCTACTATTTTAACTTCTCAGTTGAAGACTATAAAAGTTATAAAGAAGGCTTAGACTATTATAGATAAATGTAGTAATAATAATAAGTAGCCTTTATTTTAATTTAAAGATGTAAGCTTTAATTAATTACTACTTAGTAAAATAAAAACTAGTGTTTATAAACTTGAAAATGGTTTTAGAAATATTCAAGAGTTAATAGTTTAGTTATATATTATAAATAAAAATAAAAATAATAATTATAAAATCTATACTATGAATTTGGAGCTCGATATAATACTAACTATAGAAAATAGTAGTTTTAAAGTAGAAATAGTCAGTTTGAGAATTAAAATAACCTTTAGTATTATAACAAGTTGTAAAACTAATTTGTATAAAATCAACCGATAATATATTATTAATATAACTTGGATAATTATTAGAAATGTAACCATTTTTAACTTATTTAATATATGACTGAGGAGATTTACTATTTGAATTATACTAACTATCATCATTAAGTTAATAAGATCTATTTAAACTTAGAGAAAATAGACAGTAGTATTATATAAAAAGATTATACTAATATATAATTTAACGATAAAATAAATCTACTATTTATTATTAAGAAATCTTATATTTACTTAATTAGAATACTAGTAGTATTCTATAGTTGGATAAAATATTTCAATTTCTAGATAATTCTAGAAGTATAAATAAGTTTCAATATAATAATAATCTTTTAAGATAAGGTTTTAAAATACATAATAGACTACTTAAGTTTAATTAATAGTACTACTCCTAATAAGAATGCTAAGAAAGGACTAGTTTATATTAGAAAAAAAGTTAGATTAGATAGAAGATATTTATTCTATTTAAAATATTATTATACTTTACTAGTTAATTAAGGAGGGAAATTGAAAGGGTTTCAGAAGAAGTTCTAAAGAGAATAGAAACAAAGACAATTAGAATTATAAATAAGTTAAAACTCATTAATAATTATTACTTATTATATAACTTACATAAGCTAAAGTCTGGTATATTTATAGACCTAACTATAATCTATTATAAAACTATATGTATATAAATATTTAAGAATATATAAATAATAAACCTTATATTTAATAAGAAGGAAGTTTTACTATATACTAAAAGTCCTATTTACTTATTAAATATTAAGAAGACTAACTAAATAGAAGTTTCTAACTTTATAATCTTTTTAGATAAATAAAACTAGAATTCTATATGTTATATCTATTATAAGAAAATTAATAAATAGATTTCAATCCTAGAAGAATTACTTTGTTATCAATAACCTCTATATATTTAAATTAATTATAAATATATTAAAACTATTATTAATACATATCTTAAAATAAAAGGCTTAGGATACTTTTCTTCTTATAGATAAAGACTTTATAATACTTTATAATGCAATCAGAAAGTAAAATTAGATAATCTCCAAATACATAGAATATTAGAATTTTAAGTATATTTCGTTATAAATAATGATATTACTCTTATCTTTAGGGATATTTAATAATATTAGAACCATATATCTATAAGCTTAATCTAACTAAATTATATAAAATTATAATATTAATATTAAAATAATAAATTCAGTAGTAAAAGTAATATCTATAGCAAACTATATAACAATAGCTTTAGTCATAGTTTATAATTCTATTATAATATACTTCTAAATTAATATGTTATTCCTAAATCTAATAGGCTTTAAAGTCTAAATATTTATTAATATAAATTTAGTAATTAATATTATCTCTAAAGAATATGTATAAGAAGCTAATTTATAGTTATGTATAACTCTAAGAAGATTAAGCCTCTATAATATTATTAATAGTAATGATATAATAGATTTTACTAGAATAATAACAGAAGATATCTAACTTAATAATCACTATATATTGAATATTAAATTCTTTATTATACGTAAAAGCTATACTATAAAATCCCTAATTCTAAGTACTTTATTTATAATTAAGATAGGAATAGTATTAAATTATACTCTAAACTAAATATTTAAGATATTCTACTCTAGAAATAATAAGCTTTATATCTTATTATTATGTTATATCTTTAATTTAGTAGTAAAGTTTGATAATATCATTATTAATATAAGAAGTCTTAATTAGATTTAAAAGTTATATAGCCTATTTCTTTTTTTCGGAAAAAGGAATTGATAGTTTCTATTAATAATATTATATTAATAAATAACTATTTGCTTTTATAGGACGAGATAGTCTTTATAAAAAAGAACAAGAAAAGGAATTAGATATATTAATTCTTAGCCTTTAATTAAAATCCATAAATTATATATCAAAGCCATAAGACTAAATACCAAAAGAAATCTAAATATAACTGAATAATAATGAAAAAGGTATTATAATAATTAATAGTTTAGAAAAAACGCTTTAAGAAGTTTTAAAACGTCCAATTCGCTAAACAATTAAATTGAAAGTTCATAAGATTCATTATATTATTATATCTCTCAAAAAGTATAGTCTGGAATATTTATCTTACAATAAGAAGTATCTCTATAGGTTTCATATATTTAAACTATTTATTTGATCAATCATAATAAGAAAAAAGAAGAATTAGAAACCTTTCTACTACAGAAATTATGAAGAAACAATTAAATTTAATATTATACTAATAGATTAAAAAGCTTTTAAATATATTATAACAATACACATATAAAGAAGACTAATTAAAAATACTAATATATTATATAAGATAGAAAATAAGAAAACTAATTTAATTAATAATACCTTATTAAATAAGACAACTCCCAAGAGTAATTTCAAATAAAAGCTAAAAGTATAAATAGAAGTAGAAAGAACTATTAAAAATGATCCCAAACAATAATCTATAAATATAATTATATTCAAGTTTCTAAAGATTCATATAGGAAAGTATCTTACTTTAAAATAACTAAATGGATTTATAAATATAATAAACTATTTATGGAAATATAGGAAAGAATCTTTAGTAGAAACTTCAAAGATTTAAGAATGAAAACTAATATATGATTTTAATTATTATAGAAAGTTATTTAGATTAAATATTCTACTATAAATAATTAAACTAATTGTATATGGAATATAGTAAAGAAAATTAATTCTAACTTTTAAAAATGTAATGAAAAGTATTATTAAAATACTAAAGGTCTATATTTAGAGTAGAATCCTTAAATATAATTATACTATATATTAAACTCTTTCTGTTTTATTAAAAAGAAAGATAATAAGACAAAACTTATTAATTTAACTATTAGAAATAATAGTATTAAGATTTGAACTATAGAGTTATTATTAAGAGCTAATAAGCTTTCAGAAGACTTTAACATATATCAACTTTTATTCTTTTTTGATCATTTCTTAAAATATAATTAGATTCTATTTAACTTAAAGAGTTAACATCTAACTACTTTTATGAGTTTATTAAATCTATTCAAATACTATGTTTTACTTGTAAGAAATACTAATTTCATTACTTAATTTATATACATTATAATGAGAATCGTCTACAATTTACTTCCTTAACTACTATACAATACTTTTAAATAATATTATAATAGAAAGCTAATAACTATATATAATAATAAAAACAGCTTATAATATTTAAGTATTTGTAGATATACTTTACAATATACTTAGAATATTAATAGAACTTTTATCAATATGAAACTAGCTAGTTATATAATTATAATACTTAAACTATAATAAATAAAGAAAATAGTTACTTTTCTAAATTATATAGATAAAATATATAATTAGTAGCCAGAGGAAATTAAAACTATTAAGATAAAGAAATAGAGAGTATATTATAATATTTAAGAAATTGGATTATTTTTAAATATTACTATATCTTATTATATCTAAATAAAAAACATTCTATTACTATATACTTCGTGAATAACTTATTCAAGAAGAACGTTGCTTCTTAATAATTAGAACTATAGGATATAGTACTAAAGTAGTTATAAAATAAATCTTATAATACTTCTATACTTATTTCTATTAATTATAATTAAAAAGAGAATATTTCTATTTAGTAATTAATACTAATAGAACTACTTAGGATATACTTTTAAGACAATCTATTCAGTAAAGATAAATTATTACTTACTATAAGAATAGATTATTCACAAGTTTCAACTTAACTATAATATAGAGAAAAAAGAATTTTACAAATTACTAAAGGATTTAAAAAAAGTTTATAACTATCTATATGACTAGTATGCTTTTAATTAAAAATAGATATAAAATTACTAATAATTTAATTCAACAACATAATATCAAGCTTTTCAAAAATACCTATTAATTAATGAATATTCTGAATATAAATATCTAACTTTAAATCTTAATATTAATAATATCGTAATCTTAATAACTAATAGGTTATTTTAAAAACTTTCTAAATCACCTAATAGAGACAATAAAACTAGAAAAGAAAATATAGATAACTAGATTAATAAGGAGAGGTTTTTTATAAATATGAACTTATAAATTATTCTTAATGAAACATACTTCTTTCATAATAACTAATGTATAGAATAAACTTTTAATATGAAGATTAACTTTTTTATAAATAGTATTACAAATTCTAAATTAATACTTCTTATAGTTATATTAAATAATTAATAAGTCTAAGTATATAACCATTAATAGATTACTTATTACTTGATAACTCTAGAAAAGCTACTTAGTATTAACTCAAGCTATTCCAAAATATTTAAATATAAAACCTTAATATTCTAACTATAAAACTAGTTGCTTTTGATATAAGTAGTATTATATAAACTAATATTTTAATAAAAAGAAAATAATTCAATAGTATAAAGAAACTTAATGTTATACTATATAATACAGATAAGGATTATAGTTAAGAAGTATTTTCCTATAGACTATTTAATTACTATTACTAAATAGATATATATACTAATATATATAAAATAATAAAGTACTATTCAGACTATTAATTATACTAAGCTAGACATATAGGAGACTCTCATAATTTTACTACTCTTGATAAATATTTATTTAATAAAATCAATTTAGACATTTAAAAAATAAATACGTAGTATTTTAGTAGAATAAGAAATACTTTTACTAAATAATTAAAAACATAATAATTAAATAAAGCAACTCCTAAAGTTATTATACAATACCTATAAAGAAGAATAATTACTTGATATTATCTCTATAGTATACTTATTATAAATAGTAAATTAGAAAATAGGTAATATATTATGAAATTTAAGTAATAATATAATATAAAATAATACATTACTTCTACTTATAATCTACAGACTAATGATACTATTAAAATTAGATATTAACTTATTACTTATACTTTATTAATCTAAATAATAAAGGGTAATAATAAACCCTCTTAACCTCTACTATTTATAGTACTATTAAAGAATTAAATCATAATTTAAACATTAATAACACATACCTTCTTTTATCTTAAATATAACTATAACATAATAATATTAATCAGAACTCTAATATTTATATCAAGCATTTCGAACTAAATATTAATATAAATAAGAAAAGAGTTATTGTAACTAAAAGTAAAAGTATTTACTTAATTAGATATAAATAAAGAGAAAGTTATAAAGGTAATTATAAAATAATATTAGAAAGTATAAGAAGGTTTTAATTTAAAGTAGGCTAATACCTTTTCAAATAGGAAATCAGAAAATAGGAATCTTATACTAATCTAGAATATAAAGAAGATAATTGATAAATTATTAAAATAGAAATTAGACTACTTATAAACTGAACTGTTTTAAATCTTCTTATATATATCAAACTCCTTTCTATATAAACTAATAATCTTACTAGAAGAAGAAATTTAAAGTTTAATTTATAGTAGTAATTACTTATAGAAATCTATCAAATTACCTATAGAATATTGAGAATTATTAAATCTACATACTTATAAGTTTAAATTAAAATTATAATCTAAAACAGTCTTCCTAATAAAAAACAAACTCAAAAGTATTAGAAGAATAGAAATTTAGAAAAAAGCTCATAATTTCAAAAGAAAGTGATAGTAATAAGAAAATACACTTTTTACTTAATAATAAGTATATCTATTTAATAACTATAGAACTACTATTATAATATTAAGAAACCCTGGATTTAAAATGTATTTCTTTAAATTAAACCTAAAGGAATTTGTAGTATATTAAGAAATACCTCTCTAGAATCCCAGTTTCTCTCTCAATAATATTTAAGAATATAAATATATATTTACAAATTCGAAAGAATAATTTCATCTATCCTTTTCTTTTTACTATATATCTTATAAAAAGGTTTACTTTTCTAACCTCAAAATTTCAAATCTTAGATTCTAAGTTATATTTCTAAATTCTAAAGATAAATAGTTATAAATAAAAAGAGATAGTATTCCTATTCTATCATTTCTACTAATTCAATAGTTAATAAGACTAATTTCAAACTTTAATAATTAGAATATCTTATTTTCGTCTTTAAATTATATAGCTATTTACTTCAATAAGAAAATAAAATACTTAGAAAGATAAGTTAAAAAATGAAAAATATAATAAATCTTTTTTATTTATATTTATAAATCTATTCTACATTCTTTATCTCCCTTACTTTAATATCTTCTTTATTAAACTAAAACTCAACTAAGAATTCCCTATTTCGCAACTTTAATTCTTTATTATACTTTAATAGCCTTTTAAATATAGAAAGATAATTCATTTTTAAAAAACAAAAAAAGGATTATGTATAAGAGGATAAACAGTATATATAAGAGTAATATTAGAAGTATAATATAATATCTTGTATTAAAGAAAGATAATGTTAAGAAGTTAGTTAAAATTAAAAACAATTATTAATAATAGCTAAAGATTCTTCAAATTGTAAGTAATTTTAAACTTGAGAATAAGAAAACTATTATACTTATTATGTAACTAATAGTTTTTATTAGAATATACCTAATTACAATCTTATTACTATTAAGCTTTATCATAATGAAAGTTATAAATCTTTTAAATCTTATAAAACAATAATTAGTATAAAGAATTCTAAAAAGGAAAACATAATCTAAAATAGATTTATAGACCTAAGAGTTAATTTTATTATTTTATATAATATATACCTGTTTTCTATAACAATTATAAAATACTATATTCTAACTATTATACCTTTTAATAAAAGAACTATATATAATAGTTAGGTAACTAATAATCTTCTAAATCTACTAATTATTAAGATAAATAATAACTTAGTAGATTAAGCTTCTTTATTAGAATATTAATATCCCTTGGATATATAAATAGATTTTCTTATAGTTCTATAAGCCTATAAAGTTATGTCAAAAGGTTACTTATATAACTTAAGATTCATTATAAATTTGAAATCTTAATATGAATATTGTTCTAGAATACTTATTCTAAAAGATATTAATATATATACAAATATAAAATCAATAACTATTCAATAGATAGGTTAGCTTATAGAAAAAGATAGAAGAAGTATTCATAATTCATAATTAGTTTAACTAAAAGAATTAAAGCTTATAAGTATATACTACTTACTACTTTCTTTAGTATAACAAGGTTGACATAATAAGTCAAATAAAGAAAATTAAACTTTTAGAATTTATAAGAATGAGGAATATTAATATTTTTCATTAAACTAAAATAGTTATATTAAACTATAATGAGGAGAAGTTAACACAAATAAGATAGAATAATAATGAATAAATTATAAATACAAGAAAGAGAAAGATTAGTAAGATATAAGTTAGAAGAAGTATTTTTATATCTCTAATTATAATTAGTATATAATTATAATTAAAGTAATATTTAAAAGTCCTACTAATTATAAGGAAAGAATTCCCTTATCTAAAAGACTAATTATACTTCTTAAGTAAATTAATTAGAAATAATATATTTATAAATTTAGAATTATTTAAATAAATATATTTACTTTTTAATGAAGCTTTAATTCTCTTCTTAATATATTAGTGAATATATTATAACCTTTCCAAATCTTAATAAGACTTTGATTTTCATAGATATGTTATATAGAAAAAGTATTATTTAGTTTATTATTTAGTTTATTATTTAGATCTATAAATATTGTTATCATTATTTAAATAACTCTCTTTCTTAACTAATACTACTTAATTAAGATCCTACTTAATATTACTATAGATTTAATAAACTTCTTTATTTCTAATAATGTATATATTTTAAATAATAATTAGTATTATTAGTAAAATATCAAGTTAAAAGATTCTTATCTATTCTTAGACTTATATAATAGAATCAATCTACTTCTAATACTTCTTTCTAAGAACTAATTCTACTAAAAGTATCTAAAAGATTAAAATAACTATCTTCTACTTTATATAGCTATATATAATAAGTAATTTAAAAATTCCAATATTAATACTTAACCTCTATAAGAATAACTTCTTTATTAATTTAAATACAAAAGGCTAATAATAGTAAGATATTTATTTACCTACCTCTATATTATAGTTATCAGAAATAACTATTCTACTAATTGAAATAGTCTTATAAAATATCTAATCAAATTATATGATTTCATTAGTGAGATTAAATACTAAGAAGTATCAATTTAAAGGATTTAATTAATAAGCTATATTTAAAGTATATAAAATTATATAATAAATCTCTTGACTCATTATATAGATATAAATAATAGTTCTAAAGAAGAAGTTAAATAATATAACTAGTAATAGCTAAAAGAATACTTTATACTCCTATTCTTCTTATATAAATAAAATAGTATAGTAATTTAAACAAGTTTCTTAATAGATAGATAGTAAAACTATATATAATATTATAATATATAATAAGTTAATAAGTATAGAAAAGATAGACTTATCAATGTTTTAGTATGTTTAGATTTATATATAAAAAGGAGTTAGATATGATTGTAATATTTAATAATATAATAAATTCATATTATATTGACTTTATACTATTTTAAATAAACATTAATAATAATACTTCTTTACTAAATATAAGAAGTCTTTCTTATAATTCAAATTCTATTTAAAAGATATAACTATAAATATATATTAAGTAATTAATAAGTTAAACTGATTTAAGAACTTTATAACCTATTATTATTTAATAAAATACCTATATTAAATAAAGTAATATAAGAAGTATAAGAAGTATATGATTACTGAAATAATAAAGTTAATAATAGGGATTAAATTTTATAAATATAAAACAACTTCTTTAAGTATTTTGGAATCAATATTATAAAGGAATACTTATTTATTATGATGTTAGAAGTAATATCTAGTTTTACTCTAACAAATTAGATCTAACTAATAGTAGAACCCCTAGTAAAATCCTTATCAATCTCTTAACTATTTATTACATTTAACTCTTTTATAAAACTTATTATTAATATTGTTTAGAATCCTACTTATAGGAGTAGTCTCCTTAAAGC
Source organism: Colletotrichum spinosum (assembly GCA_004366825.1). Taxonomy (NCBI): domain Eukaryota; kingdom Fungi; phylum Ascomycota; class Sordariomycetes; order Glomerellales; family Glomerellaceae; genus Colletotrichum; species Colletotrichum spinosum. The sequence continues at coordinate 6,031 of QAPG01000278.1, read as the reverse complement.
TAAAACTAAAGAACCTCTATAAATATCTATAGGAAGCTGTGTATAGAAGAATTAAAATATAAAGAAATTACTATATTTAATTCCCAGCTTTTATAACTAAAAGGCTAATAGGGAACCCTATTTTACTAAAGCTAATAGATTAAAAGTTATAATCGAAATACTAAATAAGAAGTCTAAACTAATATTAGTTAATAAGTACCTTTTTCTAATAGAAAACTAATGTTTTCATCATAAATCTATATAAAGTTATTTCTTAAGTCATTATGATATAAACTTAGAGATTAACTTATAAAACCCAACTATATAGTAACAAATAGTTTAATAGAAAGTCTATCTTTATAATACAAGAAGTATATTATAAGTAACTAAATATTTAAACCTTTAAAACTCAATATATTACTCTATTTAAATTCCTAAGGTAACTTTACTATTTATTAAATATTTAAGAGGGTAAATCTATAGTATAGTAAGAACAACTACAATACTAATAGCAATTTACTTAAATATAAATAGTAATCAGTAAATAACTTATGAATAAACCTATAAAATACTAATATTATCATATTTCTTATTAATAATAATAATATCTATTAGGTTAATCTTATAGTTAATTAGATAATAGGAAAGATATTTTATTCTAATTCTATATAGAAAGACTTTAGTAATAACTACTTTATTGAAATAGTAGAATAGCTATTAGAATTCTGTATTAATATAGATACTTTACTTCATATAATTAGATTACTTCAAATTAATATCTAAACAATATTAATAAAGTCTTAGTATAATTAGTTTACCTATAGCTTTTAAGTAGTAGAAGAACTAAAAGTATTTATTTAGAATACACTACTTAATATTATAAATTCACGATTAACTCTCATAGATAAGTAATATAAGTATAAAAGCGAAATCTTTTGTTCTTACATTAAATATTAATTAGAAACTAATATTTTAGACTTTATAATAATATCTATAAAAACTGATTCATATAGAAAGTAATTTAAATGTTTAAGAACTACAAGATGATAAGTTATTTTCTACTTATTTTTAGTAATAATCTACTATAAAAATTAAGAAGATATTTATAACGCTAAATATAAATTGAATAATTATAATAATAATAATTAAAGGCGTTAAAATTAGAAAAGCTAATACTAAGGCTTATAGAATATTATAGAGTAAGACTTATTAGATTGATTTGATATTAATATAAATATTATATTAGAACTTCTGAAATAGATTGTAAGTATATATTTTATTGAAACGTATTCTTCTAATATCAATTCACTAAGTCTTTCTAATAATATTTCTATACTGTTAAGTTAATATACTACTTTATATTACCTATCCTAATCTATATAACTATATAAATCTTTCTAATGATATAAAAAAGTAATGTATAAACTAATAAGTCAATTATTAAACTTAGACTATATAGAATATTTCTATTAAATTAATAGTCTATATATTTTATTAACGTTTAATATAGAAAAACTAACTATAATTTATTTAAAGATTGATTGAACATAATTACTAATAGGTAAAGAATAAGTAGATAAAACTAACTAGTAGAAATAAAATTTAGAATAAAGAAAGTTTCAAACAATTAGACTAATAGTAATTATAGTGATACTAATAGATTTTCTATTAATTAAACCTATTACATAAGGTTTCTAATAAGTCCAAAAACAAGATTATAACAAGTGTAAATCTAAAGCTTCTTTCTTATATAAATAGTATGTATATATATATATATATATAAACTATAAGTTTATATTTATAATATTTATCTTCTTAATAGTAATATGAAATATAGAATGCATATATTACTTTATCCTTTAGACTTTAGAATACTATTTTTGCAATTGAGGTACTTTTTATATTGTAGATCTATAAATATAATACTCTTTATTTAAGATATTGTTCTAGATGTTCCCCCTATTTTCTATTGCTAAAGGATTGAATTTAAAAGAGGTTTTTTGTTTGTTTGTTTTAGTTATTCCAGCCTAAGTGGCTAATGCCTATTTTAGTAGTACTCAGAAGTTTACTAAATAATAGTTGGAAGAGATTATATATTCCTTGTTACTATTAAAACTCAGATTCAGACTATAGAATACTTTCTTAATATATGAAAGTATTCTATCAAGAAAGACTATATATAAGTACTTAGAAATATGGATTGAAAATACTAAGATAGTATGTTTTAAATAATAATAATATGAAGAGGCTAAAACTTCTTTCTAATAAATTACTTTAAAACCAACAATATATTTAAAGTAAAACTATATTAATATTACTAATTAGACTTCTTATAAGATATATAATATTTAATGTAGAATTATAATACTTATAATATTAATATAGTCTAAATAAATATTAAACAAAGACTTCTATGATTACTATTTATATTAGAAAGAATCTATAATAATTTTATGATAGATCTTATTGTTAATCTATTTATATTAAGTAAAGATATTAGTTATTCTATATAGATAACTATAAACTAATTAGATATATTAGTTATATTCAAACTTAGAGTATCAAAAAGAATAAAGAATTTTATAATATAATTTATAAATTATTATTTTTAATTCTATACCTTTTAAAAAAGGGTTACTAACAATTAGAAGAATAATTGGATTAGTTATTTTTAGAATAGACTTTATAGGTGTATTAGTATAAATTAATAATCAAATACAGTATATTATTTATAGATTATTAAAATTACAAAACAATCTAATTAAAAGATAGAAATATATTTGTATATAATTATTGGTTAAATTTAGAATTACTGAATAGTTTATTTTCTAGTAGTATAATTGATTCTTAATATTTATATAATACTAATAATTATAATTAGCTTCTTCTTTTTAGAAATGTAAACATCATATAGACCTTATATAAATTTATATTATAAATAGGAATATAGAAGGTTTATATAAATAAAACATTAATACTTTCATTGATGAATCAATAGAAGTAGTAAGAATAGTTTAAATAATGATAATATTTATTTAATAGACAATAGAAACCTTTATTAATATTTAATAAAACGTTACTAAGAAGTTTAAAAAAAGAAAAAATATAACTTTATATAATTAATTGTTAAGTATCTTTTTTATAAAAAACATATAGTTAATTATACTATAAATATAAAATATTAATTATCATTATAATCATAATAGTAGAGTCAAATATGGTTTATAATATCTGTTTTAAATTTAAATTTAATATTCTATATAGAACTATTTTAGATATATTCTTAAATGAAACTACATATACTTAGTAATTAGGTTTAATATAATATAATAAAAGGAATAAGAAGTAAGGAGTTAAAGAACTATTAATAATATTTTAGAAATATATTAAGTAGAACTTTTAGAAAGAAGTTTGTATTAAATAAATAAATTATATATAATTTATATAAAACTTATTATACTTATTAGAAGATATTCTAATACTTGATATCTTTAAAGAGAAATATAAATAAATTAAAAGTAATAATAATAATTCAATATATATCTTAAATTAGTTTATATAATACGTTTAGAGGCAAAACATTATAATTAGAGTATAAATCTCATAATTATAATAAATATATATTGAATAGAATAATATTAAGAAGAAAAGATAATATTCTATTTACAAATTAGAAAAGTTATTTTAGACTTTCAAAGTTATAGTACTAATAGTAAGTATATAGAAGATAAATAAATAATAAATCAGAAGTAGGAAGAATTCTAATTTAAGAATAATAACTAGTAGTTTAAATATCTATTAATATTATAATAGAAATAAACAAAGCATTATATTTATATAAATCTAAAGTTTTAAAGAAGAATAATACTATTTAAAAAGAATAGAAGTTCCTTTATGAATGAAACAAATTAGAATAGTATTAATAGAAATATCAAAATAGATACGAAGTAATGATATAATAATTATATTAGAATTATGTTGTTTAATATACAATGTATTAGTAGAATAAGCTTTAATAGTAATATTCTCTTTTTTGATCTATCTTATAATAATTATATAGAAAGAAGTATAAAGCGTATTAAACATATTCTTTATAAAATATATATCAACTATAGGTTTAAAGAGAAAATAAAGAATTCTATAGAATAATTATAAGTAGTAAAACTATTTTTAATTTAGGAATCAATATAAATACTAAAGAGAATAAATGAAATAACAATAACCTTATTTATTTCAAAGATATTGGAATAAATAAATGGAAAGTTTAATATATATAATTATGTTTGAATTCTATTATAATAATAATTAAATGCAAACTTGATATAGTAAGAGTAATAAATAATATTAATTACTATAGAAAAAGCTAATAATTTACTTTTTATTATAATTCTTAATAGATATATTATTCTTTAAAATATAATTTCATTTTCTTGTCCCTTTACTAATTACTATAATTAACTCTTAATTAATTTAAAATTAAATTCTTCATAGTTATAGTAATCTGTATATCTACTTTATATTAATCTTTTTCATAATAAACTATCATAATTCTTATTATAATAATTTAATAATTTAATATCTCTATATTTTTATAACTTTTAATATATAATTTACGTATTTTAAAATATTTAATTATAACAAATTAGAAGTACTCCATTTGAATATTTATCATAAGTATAATATTAATAATCTTAATATTCTTATTATAAACTAAACCCTATTTATTCTTAAGATGAAACTTTATACTATTAGTATAAAGGTTCTCTATTATTAATACAAACTAATTTATAATTTCTATCTAAATATAATGTAATTTAATTTATTCTTATTATTAAACAATCTTAATATATTAGTTAAGTATACTTAATAAATAAGTAATACTTATATAAATATATATATTTCTAATATTAATAAATAACCTTTAAAACCTCTATGATTATTTTATTATAATACTTTGAAATATCTAATAATTTATATTATGACAATATATTACTATTAAAATATTATCTAATTATCATCTGATTCCTAATATTATTAGTTTAATATAATAAATTATAAGTTAATTAAATAATATTGTTTTAGATATTTATGGATTACTTATGAATTATAATACTTAAAATAAGTGTATTAAAACTTATTCTAATAAAATGATAGCTTTAAATATAATAATTATAATTAGATATTTCTATATTTAGTCTTTAAGATTCTTTTTAAAAGTAGTTATATAGATCTTAAAGAGATTTTATTTCTATTATGGAATATATACAATTATGATAAACTATACAATATCTAATTCTTAATATTGTATTGTATTTCATTGTCAAAAGATTCAAAACGATTCTTAAGTTTATAATTTTAATAATTATCTTTAGTTATATAAATTAAACTTAATTTTAATAAAATTCTTTCTAAGTATCATTATAAGGTTCTTTATTACTATAAAGTTAAACATTAAAACTAAAGATATAATTACTTATATTAATAACTATTTATATTATTATTTTAATTAGTTATAAGTAAGTATTAATATAAGTATTATTATGAGGTAAAATATAGACTTAAACTTATATATAGAGTTAAAGATTTAAATATTATTCTAAATATAGAGTAAAAGTAATTTAGTAAAGTATTAACTATTATAAGATTATACTCATGTTTAGAATAATTAGAAAGAAGAATCACTATATATTAAGAATATTATAATAGAAATTAACATTCCTAATACTGAAGAAAGTATGATTAGTAATTATATATATAATAATATAAATAGAATATGAGAACTTATAAGGAATATCTTTATTCATAGTAATGAGAGAAATATAAAGAGAAGAAATAATATAAATATATTTAATATAAAATTATAATCTTATTAATAATAGTAGTTTTAATAAAATAATTAGAAGTATATATAATAGAAAGAAGAGGTATAATATATTTAGAAAAAACAATCTCTTTGCTTTGTTATTATTATTGTTATTATTATTATTATTATTATTATTATTGTTGTTGTTATTGTTATTATTATTATTATTATTATTATTATTATTATTAT
>QAPG01000277.1:0-29260 GCA_004366825.1 Colletotrichum spinosum | reverse complement strand
TAGTAAGTATTAGTTCTTAATTATAATCTTATTAAAACTTCTATAATTAATATAAAAATATTAAAAACTATCTTTCTTTAGTATAAAAAAGATTAATATACCTACTTCGCTTATAAATAGCTATATATATCTATTTCCTAAGTTTTCTATAATATATATTTTTAACTCTTCTAATTACTATTTATTTAATAGATATATAAACTTATAAAGTAGTTTTTTATCTAGTTTTAAATTAATAATATACTTAGTATCCTTAAGAATTAAAACTAATTTTACTATAACCTTATTAAATACTCCTTACTTATTTATAAACTCTTTAGGGATATCTATAGTTATAATAACCTTATCTCCTTCCCTAAGTATTTCTATATAAACTCTAAAGTCCTCTCCTACTTTATTAATATATAATATATAAATAGTCTTATTATTCTTAATAATTTCTTAAGTAAATACTTCTAGCTTAATAATATTCTATAGTTATAATAACTTTATCCTTTCTTTAAATATTTCTATATAAACTCTAAAGTCCTCTTTTATCTTACTAATATATAATATATAAATAGTCTTGTTATTCTTAATAATTTCTTAAGTAAATACTTCTAGCTTAATAATAAATATCTATTTATAATACTAAGTATTCATCTAGATATTTATTATAATACCTTTCTAACTTATAGAATATTATTCTAATAAGAAGTCTATATATCCTTCTAATTAGTAAATACTAATAAATAATTAGTATACTTTCTTTAAATAGCTATTTAAATCTATAAAGAAAAATATTAATTAGTATAACTTCCCTAGTTCTAATACTAAACTATTAAATCCTTTTAAAATACGTATAATTATTTCAGCTAAAATTAATCTTAGTAATATAACTAATTACTTATTAATAAGATCTACTTATAAGTATAAATCTATATCTACTATTACTTCTATCTCTTTAGTATCTTAAAGAATAATTACTAAACTTTTAACTATCTTTCTTATAGGAACTAACTTTTTAATTAATATAAAAACTATTAATCCTATTTCTATACCTATTTATTTCCCTATATCTCTTCTATATAGAAACTAATATTAATAGTTTAGATTAAAACTTAAGACTTTATAATATTCTACTTTTAAGTAGCTATTAGTATTATATTTATACCTATCTTATTCTTATAATTTATAGCTTTATATCCTATCTTACTATATAAGAAACATACTTCTATAATCTATAAAGTAGTTAATATACATATAGTTTTCTAAGTTAGAATAAGTATAGTATTACCTAACCTATTAGCATCCTATTACTAACTATTTAGTATTAATAGAATTAATAATTTTAATTATCTTATTATTTATAAAAGTAGGAGTAGTTAGAAAAACTATAAACCTATATATAAGTATTTATATCTTCTATCTCATATTAGTTTACTAGTATAATATTATTTAAATTCCTATAGTTTTTTAGTTTTTATTATAATATCTCTAATTTTTAGGATTAAAACCTTAAGTCTTTTTATTTCTTTTTTCAAGTTTAAGTATAATTAGTAGAAATAGATAAAAGCTTCTTTTTTATTCTATTTAAATCTAAATATATCTAAATTCTAATATAATACTAACTATTTAATATAATACTATATAAATAACTAATACTCTCCTTATAATATCTCTTTAAATTTCTATCTATATAACTTCTCTTATATCTCTAGGTTAATATATTAATAATAAATAAATATAATAAAATTAGTTTAGATAGAATTATCCTTTAGGTTAATCCTATAGTTTCTCTATTCTATCTAAAATTAAAATATTAGTTTTATAAGTACCTACTAAATCTACTAGTTAATTATACTATTTAGTAAAATTTAATAGCTATCTTTAATAATTATAATCTAATTATTAATTTATTTAACTATAAATTCTTTCCTTATTATTCTATAGTTATATAAGAATAGTTTTTCCTAATTTTTAAATAGTCTAAATACTACTAATTATTTAACTAATTATTAGATAAAAGCTATAGTCTACTTTTTATAAACTTCTTACTACTTCTATATTTATTATTAATATATTACTATTTAAAACTATATAGTTTCAAATACCTTACTTATAATACTTACTAGGTTTAGCCTAAGTAGGAATAGTAGCTATAATAATACTTAGGATTACTTATTAAATCTAAATATTAATCACTAAAAACCTAATAACTATTTAAACCTAAGAAATATAATAGAAATTATCCTATTTCTTCTTCTTATATTAAGAAATAAGTATTTCTTTTTTAAAATATATTTTATATAAAGCTATCTAATAAATATCCCCTTTCGACCTTTTTAATATACTATTAATAAAAACTTATATTAATACTAAATCCTAATTCATCTTAAGTAGTATATAGAAAGTATCTTTCTTTAGAAATATCTTCCCCTAGAGTTACTATTCTCTTATTATTATTACTTTACTTATCTAATTCCTAGTAATAATATAGTATAATACTAGTAGTCTTACTATATACTTCTATTAAATTAGATATTATTTCTTAAAGTTTATAAAAATTTATATTAAGTCTATATTTATAGGATAAGTATTCTCTATTAAAATAATTACTATTTAATATTTTTACTTATACTAATTATTTAAAAAGTTAAGTAGAAGTAATAGAATTATAAGAATATAGCTAAAAGCTTTAACTAAGAAAGGTTTAGATATATAGGTAGGATTTATATTACTATATAGATTATTACTTAAAGGATCTAAGTTGTAATCCTTCAGCTAAAAACTCTTTCTAGTATTTTAGCGGTTATAACTAGCTAGTTACTAGGTATACTATATAATCCTATTAGTATATCCTTATAAAAGCTCTTAAGAGTAATCAGTAGTTTTATTTATAAACATTAGAATTAAAATATAACTACTATAATTCTAATAATAAGAATAGAAATAAAAAGTAATATATTCCTTAGGAGTAGTATTTAAAGTACTTGAATGTTATATATAGTAGATTTTATATTTTACTTTACTAATACTATAAGCTTTATATCTCTTTTAAATAGACTAGTAATTATCATACTTTAAATATTTATTAGTAATGCGAATTCCTTATATAATCAAGATAAACAGTTAAGAAGTTTTCTATTTAAATATTTTAATTATTAATACTAGAACTATTTAGTACTTTTAGAGGGTTTTAAATAGCTTTTATAATGCATTACTAGTAGTAGTAATATCTAGGAAAATACGTATATAATACTAATTATACTATTAAAGTAGTTAATTTCTTGTATAATATATAATACTCGAAGATTTACTAGACATATTAAATATTGATAGTTATAGTTCAAAGTAATTATTTTTCTAAAGTGGAAATAGATAGTATAGTTTAGTACTTTACTAATATTTTTATTTCTATAACTATTGAAAGAAATAAGGTTTATAGTTAGAGTAGTATAGCAAATAATATTATATAAGTGTATATTGAGTTCTCTCTTTAATTAAAGTATTTAATGCTTAGTTTTTATATACAAGTTGAATATATATATATAAATAATAATAATATATTAAAGTATAGATTAGCTTATATCTTTTACGGTATAGGGGTTTGTCTAAGTTTTTAAAGCAACTTTTACTATTTTCAATATTTAATATGATAAATAAAACTTCTAGTAAATATTCAAAATATTATAGCTAATTTTAGTATATAAGAAAGCTTTAGGTAAATACTATATTGCTTCTATAATATTTAAAATAGCTTTATTTAGAAATATAAAATCTAAATAACTATGGATTATAAATATATAGTTTTATATATAGAATTTAATTAGTAGAAAAGCCAATTAAATTATTAGACTATATATTTAAAATACTCTAGTAATAGAAAGAATATAGCTGACTATTGAAGTACTATATATAATGCTTTGCTTTTTTTAAAACTATATTTTAATTCTTACTTTTATAATAAAATACTTAAGTCTAAGAAATTAAAATATTTTATAGTATATTGAAATAGTATCTTAGAGGTATGAATTATCTATAATATTTAAGTAGTTATAGAAGGTAATAGCTTATACTACTATATCTTTTTTATATAACAATATTAGTATTAGATTACTTTATTTGTATACCTAAGAATCTAAGTTATTATATAAAAGTAGTATAATTATATATACTAATATTCTCAAGTTCCTAAGTATAGCAACTATAAAGCATAATGTAAACTTTTGATTTTCTTTCAATAAAACTTATGATATTCTTATATTAATTTCTTTAATAGTATTTACTAAGTATTATTAAACTTTTTCATCATCTATTTCTAAAATTATAGAATTCTTAAGAATATTTGATTTAAGTATTTTAACGATTTATTAATACTACCTAACTTTTAGAAACTAAGTTTAAAATAGCTTTAAAAGAAAGTATAAAAGGAAATTTTAATAAATAGTTACTTTAAAGTTAAAATAACTCTATAAATTATAAAGTTTAATTTCTATTTAAAAAGTATTGTATTAAATAAGTTAGTAACAGGTTTTTTTTAAAGATTAAAAGAGAGTCATTTCTAGCAGATATTTTAGTATTCAAATCTTTAAATTATTATAATACGTATTTTTAACCTAATAGTTCTCTAGTAATATAAGACTTTTAATTATTATATATAATTAAGAGGCAAAATCTAGTATGCATTATATATAACTAAATATAGCTAACTATATTATATAAGGCTTTATTTTAAGCGGTCTAAGTGGGGCGAAGCCTGTGGAGATATCGCCGGCGCCCGAGGTTTAACCGGTGTGAACTCTGCCTCTCGAGCGCGTTATTCCTGACAGCATCCCTCGTGTCGCAACGCTAGTTAAGGTGCCTCAAGTTTCCTTTCGCGGTGTCTCCTCTACCCGTCTTCCTCGAAGTACGACATTATGACATCCGCTAAAAGGCCACGGGCTGCCTTCGAGGCTATTGCCTCGGAAGATGTTAGCGACGTTAGGCACGCCATGTCTCATCTCAGTCAAAACATCGTAGTATGTCGCTCCACTCCTGCTAGTTCAACACATTTCGCTGACCCAATACCTCCTGCCACCAGAAACGAGCTCGACTGTCACGCAAAAATGACCACCGCCGGTCACGCGCGAATATCGACGGAACCTCCAGCTCGGTGAGCGAATTACCCGCCGATCAGACTGGAATCAATGACGGTAGGGACGGGAGATACCAACGCGAATCCCCTCCTCGGACCCAGTACGAGATAGCTCGCGACGATGGGTTTAGGCACTTGAAACACGAAGACCAGGACGACCAGCGCGCCACGCAGAAGATCAAGAACCGCCCTCAACGCATTGGGGATAACCACGCAGCTGAAAACGGTATCATTGAAAGCGTTGAGTGCATCAACTTCATGTGTCACGATCGCCTTTTTGTTGAACTTGGCCCTCTGATCAATTTCATTGTCGGCGAGAATGGCAGCGGCAAGAGCGCTGTCCTTACTGCTCTAACCTTGTGTCTCGGTGGCAAGGCTAGCTCAACAAATCGAGGTGGGAGCTTGAAAAGCTTTATAAAGGAGGGCCGCGATAACTCGGTTATCATTGTCAGGATAAAAAACCAGGGTATCGACGCGTACCAACACGATATTTATGGTGAAACAATCCGCGTCGAACGACACTTCTCGAGGGCCGGCGCAAGCGGGTTCAAGCTCAAGAGTGCTTTGGGTAGAACCATTTCTACCAAGAAAGCGGACGTGGACGAAATCTCGGAGTACTGGGCGCTCCAAGTCGACAATCCTCTCAACGTTCTGTCCCAAGACAATGCCCGCCAGTTCCTCAACTCCTCGTCAGCTTCGATGAAGTACAAATTCTTTGTCCGTGGCGTACAGCTGGAACAACTTGACAATGACTACAAGCTCCTCACGGAAATTCTTGAAAGCCACGAAGCAAAATTGCCCCTCCTGGAAGAGTACGTGCGGCGAGCTGAACGCGAGTTTTCAGAAGCACGTAAGCTCAGGGACATCGCTCAGAAAAACGAGGAAATGAGAAAGACATATCGACGTCTGCGGAACCAGTTGTACTGGTCTCAGGTCGCCGAACAAGAAGACATTCTAGGGCGGTACAACGACGAGGTCATGGCTCTTGATGTGGGCATTAATGGAGCCGAGGCGACTATTGAACAAAAGTCGCAAGCACTCTCCCAACGTGACGAGCAACTGGTAAATGCCCAGGAAGCTTTCGAGGCCAAATCACAGGAAGCAAAAACCATTCAAGAACACGTTGAAGCTGCTAGAGCGGCGTACGAGGAGGCGAAGCATGCCGTCACAGACATCCACCAGCAGCTACGCGACGTACAGCAACATCTCAAAGTAGCGAAACAGCGCGAGATCGATTACGAAAACAAGATACGAGCCGAGGAACAGCGACTGGATGCTGGAGCGGGCAGTGCGCGTCTTGAACAAGAACGGCTGCTCAACGAAGCTAGGTCTGAGGAATCGGCTCTGAAGGAACGAATAAGCGGCAGCGACAGGGAGGCGCCGCAACTGAAAACGGCATTACGCGATGCGCAAATAGCAGAGGACTCTGGCAACGTCGAGTTGAAGCACAAGCGAGATGAAATGTCGTCGGCAGAAGCACGCCTGCAAAACCTGAGGTTGAATGGAGGGGCTGCTTACGCTGCCTTTGACAGAAACATTCCCGGTCTCCTGCGAGCAATCGAGCATGATGGTGGGTTTGATGAGCAGCCTATTGGGCCGATTGGATCCCATATTCAACTCATGCAACCTGCCTGGTCCCAGATCTTAGAGACAATGTTTGGCGCGACGTTGGATGGCTTTCTTGTTGCCAACAAGAAAGACCAGCAGCGGCTAGCTAGACTGATGAAGAGATTCTCACTGAACCGAACCCCCCCCATCATCATCGGCGCACGAGTGGCGAATTTGAACCTTCGTGAACCAGACGAGAGGTTTGAAACGGTCCTGCGTGTGCTCCGGTGTGATAACGATTGGGTTCGCAGCCAGCTCATTGTAGCTCACGGCATCGACAGGATTGTTCTCATCAGAGAGAGATCGAAGGCCCAGGAAGTTATGATGGGCCACTCACCACCGCCGAACGTGCAAGTTTGCCTCACGTTTCACGACGGCGCGAACAAACGTGGCCACGGCCTTCGCATACAGGCCAAAGAGTCGGGAGCGAGCACATCGCCCATCAACGCATTTAACCGAGATCCCCGCATGAAGTCGGACAGCGAAACACAGATAAGGCTCCAGAGCGAGGCTTTGGCTCATCTGCGTGGCGAGCTACGCTCTCTCGAAGCTAACCAGCGGCACCTCGAACTGGTGACTACTAGGTGTAGAGCCGAGCTTACGACCTTACAGAACGATAATAATTTGCTAGAGCGCCAGCTGTTAAGGGCACAGGCAAAGATTGAAGACGTTTCTGCAGAGTTGGATCAGTATGAGGGAGTGGATGGCCGCCTCGTGACTCTGAGAGAAGAGTTAGATAAGACGCAAGCGGAAAAGGACCATCATGGGAACCAGTATGGAGATATGAGACTGAGACAAGACGAACTCAATAAGAGGGTTGAGGAGCGCAAGGCAGCCTTGTCGCGGGAGAGGGCAATACTTCGGGACTTCGAGACGCAACTCAATAAACTCCAGCTCGAAGTCAAGCGAGCGGAGGATCTACGAAAGATCGCTGTGATGGAGAAGAACAGCGCATTTGAAAACCGCGACAATGCCATCGAAGACAAGCGACGAGCTGAAGCCAAGCGCGACCAGCAAGCTGAAACTGTGGCCAACTTCACCCAGCAAGCTATGGAGAAGGCACCGAGTCGTGTTTACATCGAGGAGGGCGAGACCCACAAGAGCATTGAAACCAAATACGCAGCAGTACACCAGCAACTGGAGAAGAGGGCACAACGCCTCGGTGCCTCGGACGAGGAGATTAGGGAGCGCGCCGCCAGGGCAGAAGAAGCATACCTCAACGCAACGCAGCTATACGAGGGACAACAAGAGGAGCAAGCGGCAGGGAAGCTCAATTTGGAAGACCGACTCAATAGATGGCGGTTGTTCCAACGGCACATTTCCGCAAGAGCCCGCATCTGCTTTCAATACTTACTGAGCGAGCGCGGCTTCAGGGGCAAGCTCGCCATCGACCACCCTCAAAGAAGACTGTCATTGTTTGTGGAACCTGACGAAACGCGAAAGGGTGCTTCCGGTCGAAGCACGAAAACATTGTCAGGAGGCGAAAAGTCCTTTTCATCCATATGCATGCTACTGGCTATCTGGGAGGCGATGGGTTCACCCTTGCGATGCCTGGACGAATTTGACGTTTTCATGGACAACGTTAATCGCACTATTAGCACGAGCATGCTGGTAAGCCACGCCACTTTCTTGAATCTCTGGTGTCATTTTCTGAGCTTGGTGGCAGATAAATGCTGCACGGCGATCGGTTTCGCGTCAGTACATTATGATCACGCCGAACGCTATCGAGGGTCGGGCGACCCTCGATAAGGATGTCAAAATCATCCGGTAAGTCGATCCCACATATGAGCAAACCCACTCCCGAGCTTGTAGACAGCTGACATTTCTTAAGCTTGACAGACCCCCGACAACAAACTTTGATCTAGGGCGGTGGGTCTGGAATGCGAGGCACGACAAGGCAGGTTTGATGGAACTAGCGTTCGCGGACAATGGAAGGTGCAGAACTCGTCGAGGATAGGATTCTGAGCAGCGGGAAGGCCCGGGACGAGCCAGTTGTTCGATGCTTATGTTCATTATGATCGACTGATAGTTGTCTTACACCACGCATATGCTGCTGGTATCTCACCCTGTCAACTACTCGCACATCTCAATATGGCTATTACACAAGAAATGACAATTGGTACCCAGCGGCTTTGACAGTATCGAGCTCATTGACGGGCATGGATTAGATTCGAAGCCCTTTACTTCTCCACACATTGACGGTGGCGCTTGTTGTGAAGCCTGCCCATTGCCCAACGGAACTGAGCAAGCCACGGGCTTCATCCGTCTCGTGCAGCCTTCGCTGCAGAAACTCTCTGGTGTCCCGGAATCCAGGAGAATTGTCATTTGTCATGAAGAGCTCGCTTGAAGCGTATATCAAGGAGAAACTCGCCCGCTTGGTGTACCAAGAGGAATCCACGCAATTGTCGCCAGAGAGGACCCAAATGTCGTCAGCCAACCGCGCCAACTCTTTCAGGGAAACGGAAGCGTAAGTAGGCTGTGCCATTACAGCCAATGCCTGAGCTCGTAACAATCATGTCAGTTGGTGTGCCTCTTGAGAAGTGCGATTTGCAAGTTGGGCCTACCTCCTGCCACTGGCCGATGATCGACACGTTTCCTAATAATCGTTCCCAAGCCAGGTGTTCGACCCTGAGACCAAAGCCATCTTCTGGAGTCTGGCGTAAGATTTCTGCACTTCGGACACACAAACTCCGTCGCCTTGTCACAAGGTGGTAATAGATCAGGCTGAAGGGGCCTTCAGCCAGAACAGATGTGCTAATGTCGGGATACCCAGCATCTTTGGCACCTAGAACAAGTGATTTGTGAGAAAAGCCAGCGTCGGGCACATGCTTGTAGGCAGCGGCCAGTATAGCTTGTTCGTGAGGTGTGAGTAATTTTGTCACATCTGGATGGTCGTACGAATGATAGGTATGACTATGAGGGCGAATAGTAAGAGCCCTAGGGTGGCAGTGGCGCAAGTTGCAAATACTAAGCCTGGTGGCTAGGCGGCAAGGGATTGGCATACTGACAGGTTTGGAGCAGGTGTAGTGATTTAACTTCGATGAAAGTACCTCGTTTGCGAGTGACCGGTGATAATACAAACGGCGACAGAGAATTTTTCGTACTTTCTATATACAAACCTATTTGAACCATACTAGCCCTTAAGCTCTCTAGTCCTTTTTATAGGGGAAAGAGATCTTACTTAGTCTGCTAAATTACTTCTGAGTTATAGTTATAGTCTTAATAGTATATCTAATCTTTTAATGATAAGATATTATTTAGTTTATTACTTATATATAATAAGTTATACTATTTTAATTTAATATTGATTAATATGAAGCTTTATTTTACTAAAGTATTATAAGAAAACTAAAGTATAAAAAAATAGTAATAAATACTTTAAGATAAAGATAATAAAACAGATGTTATAATACTATATTCTTAAGTGAGCTAATATTTTTCTGAAAGTAATATATTTAATTACTCTTTATTTTAATTATGTTTATATTTCAATCTTAAACTAGTCTTAAAGAAGTAATATTAGGAAAATAATAAGGTTTTTATATGAAAGTTTTAGCTATTAGGATAAGAGATATTCTAATAGTATAAAGCTCAGATATAAATTTAAAATTGTTATTGAATAGAATGAAAGTTAAATTCGAATCGTTATATCTAGTAATAAGTATATTTTAAGAGATTGTATTACTATGTACGAATTAACTTTCATATATCTAAGCTTCTATTTACCTTTAGGTAAGTTTATTAGTAGGATTGTAATAGTTTTATATAAGAATCCTATTCTTAATATTGCTTATTAATTAAAGTTTAATATAATAGAAGAATTAACTGCTACAATAACTCGTCGTAATATTTATAAGTCAGAAAAATAACTATTTTATAAGAATAATAATATCTTTTCCAACTTTAATCTAAGATGACTCATTGAAGTTTAATCTAAGATGACTAATCGGAATAGAAATATAAAGAACTTCAATAAGAATTAAAGAAAGAAAAAATATAGTATTCCATAGAAGAGATAACTCAAAAGCAGGAAGTACTAATAGATTATTCATTTTATATTTCAACTTAAAAGATAAAAGCGAGACTTTCTAGTAAAATAGCTAATTACTATGAAGTATTAGAAAAATGACTAGTTTAATTGTAATAATTTCTTATCTAAACTATAAAGATAGTTTATATATTATAGAGAAATCCTACAATAAGTAGAAATAATACTAAATATATAAGCTTATGTTAATAGAGTCTTATATTCTAATAGTAGATTACGTAGAGTAGTATTGAATGATAATAGTATTTAGTAAGTTATTAGTTAGTAGTTTAAGTTGTAGAAAGATAATAATAGTCGTCGATGTATTATAATAGCTATAAAGTTAAAAATATAATTCGCTAGAAAGTAGGCTAACTTTACTAATACGTCATTAATAAACATAAGATTATTAGACTTCAGTATTCTAATATCGAGTCAAAAATATTCTATATTACTAATATTATTAACTATTACTTATTATAGCTAAAGTAGATAATTATAAATAGAAGCTTTCTAGGTATCTGTTAGAAATAAAACTATAGATTTAAATAATAAGAAGTTATTGAATATTATTTTCATAATTTCATCTTATTAGGGTTCAAACACTAGAATACTGAAGTAGATGAAGTATAGATAACTAATAATATCAATAGTTATTTAAATCTAAGAGATAAATAGAAGGATTAATTAAGTCTAGAGAACTATTTTCTTATACTTATTCTTTTACCAACGATTAAATAAATAAAAGCCTTGTAACTTCAAGTAGCTATTTCTTAAAAATCTTAAATATATTATAATTATAGAAAGATAGATTTCAAGCCTAATTAGTATAAGAAAGATTCTCATTCAATATATTTTGATACCTTTACTTTATACTTAGATTGATATCTTAGCTCTATACTTTACTTATTATTTAACTATTAATCTTACTTAATAAGAATATTTATATCAATACTAACTTACGAATAGTTGAAGTAGTAATAAAATGTCTTACTACTATGAATAATTATACTTTTAATTCTAAGATTTAATTATTTAGTTATAAAAACTCTTAGGATTATTATTAGGAAATACTTTGTTTAAACTAAAGCCTAATCTATATAGCTAAAAGTAATTATAAAGATTATAGAATCAGAAGCTTCTTTAGCGTTTTGAAACTATAATAAACTAGAATACTTAAAGTTAGATGTTTGAAGATTTGTTATTTTTCTATATTCTTTATAACAAAACTACAAACTCTTTTAGACCTAAATTATCTATAGAGGTCTTAGACTTTTTAATATCAAATAATCCCAGTCCCAAATTTATATTATTATAATTATGGTATGATTAAGCTATTTCTTTATAGATGTCTAATAAGGCCATATATTTGGCTTTATAAGTAGATAAAGCTAACTTTCTCTATTTTATAATATAATACTTTATAATATTACTATTCTTTTCTAAATAAAAATTGCAAGAAGTAGATTATAAATTGTTTAAACTTCTCAAATAATTAAACTAATATGTCTTATAATATTCTTAATACAAAATATATTTCTATAGTTATAGGTAAATATATATTCTTTATTAATATTTAAGTAAGTCTTTAGCTTCACATAGAGAATATTTAGCTCCCGGCTAGGACTTATACCCCAACCTACTCTATACTAATAGCTATAGCTATAGTTACTTAAGGTCTTTGAATTATAATAAGGTTATACTAATAGTATATAAGTCTTATGATATATTTAACCTTAAGGTATTATAATAACGCTACCCTTAGCTTTCCTTACTATTAACTAATAATAATTTCTATAATAGACTTCAATATATATACTTTTTCAGAAAATACTTAATAGATTATCTCTAAGATATATTTAAAGTATGTAGAATTATCTTTCAATATTCTACTCTTAGGTATTAGATTCTTTTTTATTACTATAATTGTATTTTTGTAATTCTACTAATAGTTTTATCTTCTAATAATATATTGAAGTAAAATATAACTATAGCTATTTTAAAAGAACTAGAGAGAGTAGTAAAGTTACTTTTATATAAAACTAATCTTTTTAGACTTTTATAAAGATAGTTATAATTTTTATAATTATTTATAACTTTTATAAGGTTGATATTTATATCAAGGTTATAAGAGTTAAATATCGTAATAGGTCTTATTCTTATTATTATTAATAGTAGTATTATTATAAGACGGTTAGCTAGTCTATAGTGGTTTATTACTTTCTTTTATATTTATAGCTAGCATTATTAAGATATATTATTAACATTCTAGTATGAGTTGACATTGTGAGTATTGCTATAGTAAGTTTAATACTTTGAAGCTATTACTAAGTATTATGGGATTTATATTAATAAGTTTATATATTTAATTATTATTCTATTACTTATTGGCTTTTGTATACTTCTAAATTAAAGCTAGGTCTAAATTAGTAGTCATACTACTAGGTCTTTTAAACTATATTTATTTATAGAGATATATATAAACTATAATATATAATTAGGTATTTTCCTATTATAGATATTATTTACTAAGTGTTATATAAGGCTATCTATTGAGTAGGGGGCTAAATACATAAAATTCTATTGATATTTAAATAATCTTATATATAGTTAAGAGCTAAAATTACTTTTATTTAAATCATAAATAAGTATAGAATATACTATTACTATAAAAGTAATATTAAATCTTAGTTTTGAAGCTAAATTTAATAAAGCTTCTATTTCTTACTAAAGCTTTAGAATGTTAGGTTTTACAGCGTTTTCTTTATTTTGAATAATTTGAAATTATTATCTATAGGAGCTTCAAACTTATTCATAATCTCTTTTTATATTTTTCAATTACGTTCTCAATATATATCTTTCAATCAATGATAACTATTTTAT
The DNA here is from genome assembly GCA_004366825.1 of Colletotrichum spinosum. Taxonomy (NCBI): domain Eukaryota; kingdom Fungi; phylum Ascomycota; class Sordariomycetes; order Glomerellales; family Glomerellaceae; genus Colletotrichum; species Colletotrichum spinosum. The sequence continues at coordinate 15,626 of QAPG01000277.1, read as the reverse complement.
CTTTTTAATCTATAGATAATTACTATAAATTAAAATGATAGAAGATTCTCTTAAGTTCCAAAGGTTTATCTTTATATTAAGAAAATGATATATATAATCATCTATTCACCAATTATCGAAGCTTGTAAGACATAATCTATATAGCAAGCTAAAATAGCTATATAGGCTTTTGTATTAAAAATAAGAATTACTTTATTATAAGGAGAAATAATAAGTTCTATGAAATAAAAACAACCTTTTAAGTAAGCATACTAGAGTCTAAGACTTTATTTCAAATCATATAGAACTTTGCTTGATTAATAATTAAAAACATAGCTCTAATTACTTTATAAGTACTTATATTTATATTAAGATTCAATTCTAAATAATTATTCTTTGTACTAAAATGAACTCTAGTTAATAGATAAATATATATAAATGTATCGATATTAGTATAAGTAAATGCTATAGTAGTATTCTATTATAAAAAGATTTGTTCTAAGTGAATGTTGTAATATAGGCTTTTTTCTATACAATAGCTTTTACCCTATAGATACTAGTTATCCAAGTATAAATACTCTTTAAATTATATATCTTACATATCTTAAAAGACAAGCCTTTTTACTTTCTTATATATTCTCTATACTATACTATTAAGCTTCTTCTAGAGATCTCTATAGGTATTCGTAATTATAAACCTAGTTCTTTAGATAATTATATCTTCTCTCTTTACTATTAGATAAACATAATAATACATAATTATTACCCTCTTTTAAATCCTTTCTTTTAGATATATATATATATATAGTATTACCTTTCTTAAAGTGTCTCTATATATCTTTCTTTTAATATTATATATAGGGTATTACTCTTTAAGATATCCCGCTCCATTTACCTATTCTTTAAAAATACTCTCTCGGCGCCCTAGTGCCCTTATAGTATCCTAGTGCCCTTATAGTATCCTAGTACCCTTATAGTATCCTAGTACCTTTATAATACCTTTACTATGCTATACCTATAGCCGGCTTCTTCTCCCTCTTTTAATTTTACTCTACTTTTTTACCTCTCTACCCTATTTATATCTATATTAGCTACTTGTAAAATAATATTTCTTCAGTAGAAATAAACTTACTAATAGTAGTTATTTTGAAGATCTCTTTATAGATATATTTTATATACTCTATATATCTAGGAGAATAGAGAAAAGTTAAGAATCTTCTTTCTAATAACTCTTGTTCTTTAGGTTAGATTCCTTTACTTTAAATATTTCTATATTTACTTATATAGGCTATACGTTTTATAAAAAGAAATAGAAAATAGTAAAACATAATAGTACATACTAATACTCTAGAATTCTTAAATAGAGTTCTAATAGATTAATAGCAGATTAATCTAATAGAAGATAAAGATTGATTAATCTAAGAAGCTTTTATATAATTGTAATAGAACTATACAATAGCTTTATAAGTAATATAGATTTCTTACATAAAAAAGAAACTCCTTTTTCTTAATACTTCTTTTAATATAATAATTTCTACTTCTTTATATAATAGATAGTTACATAGTAGAAATTAGAAGTTTATTAGGTTTTTATTAGGAAATAAAACGATTTCTATTAGTTCTTATAAATTAAATTGTTATTTAAAGTTTAGATATAAAAAAGTAATATTTATATAATATTGAACTTTTAATATAATTAGGATATTAATATATTCTTCTAATACTTTATTAAATACTATTAGAACCACTATTATAATATCCAGGTTTTCAAAGAAATTCGCTACTTCTATTAGAAGCCTAAATAAATATTAATTAAATTCTCTATTAGATTCAAAGTACCTACTTAACGTAGTAGTTTAATATCTAGCTGGCTTTTACTGTTTTATAGTAAGAGTAGTTAGTTTAAATCTTATAATAAGTATATATAACTAGTAGTTATAGACTTTCTAGTTATATAAATAAAATATAGTAACTACTACTAGCTATTAGCTCTTACCGATAGCTATTAATAGCTAGTAACTATTAATAACTAGTAATAGGTAATACTAACTAATAGTAAGCATTATATAACAACTTATTATAATCCTTTAAAGAAGTAACTATAATAGATAGGCTTATACTTTCCCTATTTACTAGTAATCATATTAATTAACTATATTTACTACTTAAAGTTTCCTCTATTCAAATAGTTCCTTAGTACTAGTAGTATTAATAGGGTAAATAAGGTAAGAGCTGACTACTAGGTATAACTACCTTTAAAGGGTCCCAGAGAGGCATATGACTTTAAATAGATCAAAGACTTTTAATATAACTAAAATTATTAGATTCAAATTAATTATAGAATAAATAAGAGAATACTTCTAAGTGTGGAATATTTAATTAAACTAGTCTCAATTAGTTCTTTTTTATGAAATTCAAATAAGCACTATTAATTATAATACTAACTAGATAGATTATTATACTATAGTCTAATTCTATTATATGATTATAATAGACCTTAAGAGTTTTAATATAAAGATGTAAAATTGTAGCTAACTTTAGCTTCTATTCTAATTAAAACCAATAGTTAATTAGAATAGAGATATATAGATAATAAATCTAAAAGTAGTTTAAATTACTCTTATATTATTATAATACTATTATGATGTTGCTTCTTCTTACTATAAGAAGCTAAATAAATAGATAACTATAGCTAATAAGTTTCTATTAACTCTTATTATAAATATATATAAAACTTAATAAGTAGACTTTATAATTAGTCAGATATATATATAGGTTAACATTTATTCATCTTATAGTACTAAATATAATTTTATTATTAAATATAACTTATACTTTACTTATTCATTTATAGCTTTTAATATTAATATTTAAACCTCATAATGAGATAAGAGGATTATAAATAATAAGAAAAAAGCCTAGCCTTTTAGGAGAAACTCTCTAGAGAATAAATTAACATAATTACTAATAATAGTATTAAAATAATAAGTAGAACTAAAGAAATATAGAGATAAATAGATAAGCTATTCTTCCTAGTTTTTATATTAATAGATAATAAGTCTTCTACTCCTATTTAGATTAATACTAATTATAACTATTATAGAATAATTAGTAAGGAGTTTGTAAAACAATAAAACCTTATATTAATTATATTATTATAGCCTTACTAACTATGTATTATTTGAAATATTTACAAGAAGACTTATATTATTAAAATAGCTAGAATATATATTAACCTTAATAGTTAGATATTTAAAATCCCATTCTATATAATCTTTGAGAGACTATACCTAGCTATGTTTAGGAAGTTATACTTATAATACCAAAGGGCTATTCTAAAATTTAGAAATAATAAAGTAAGGATAGATATTATTAGTAGTTTTACTATTTAGGCTATTAGTAATATATTAAAAGAGATAAATATAAATAGATTTATTAATCTTATTAGATTATTAGTTATAAAACCTTATTAGTTAAGAAAAAAGAGATGTAAATAATCAGTAATTAAGTTAATATAGATTAATATAGTTCTAATAGTTGTATTACTAATTGCTTTAGAGTAGCTAATACTTATTTTACTAATTATTTATACTTCTTTTATAGACTTATTTAATATAAATCAAGATTCTAACCTTCTATCTTATTAGGAACTTCCTAACTATTATATTTACTTAAAGAAAAGCTTAAATAAAATACAATTAAATTTACTGTAACAGCTACTTTATAATACATGAAGAAAGTACCTCTTTAGAGTTAAATATCAAATTATGGATCTAATAGATAAGAAGTAGATTTAACCTAACTAATTTATAGTTAGAATACTTATACTTCTTATTAAAAAACTTAGAAGAAAGTAGTAGTTTTATATAGATTAATATATTTTAATACTATTAATATTTATAATTATTATCCCCTACTATTGATTAAAAGAATACTATACTTATTATCTAAAGTAATATAATTTATAAAGGGTTATATTTATATATCATTTTACAAGATTTATATTATGGAAATAAATAAATATCAAACTACTTTGTAGATATAATTCTAACCTATTTAAATAACTTGCTACTTTTTTTTAAACTAATAAATATACTTATAGTAATCTCATATTATATTAATAGTATATTTTGAAATATTCCTAATATTTCTATTATAATTTATTTAAATAATATCTTTATTCAAAGTTAAAAATTGAAGAGTAACTATTAGGATAGAATTTAATAAATCTTTAAGTAGTTATAAAAGATTACTTGATATTTAGACTGTAAAAGGATAAGCTTTCTATAGAATAAACTAAGTATTAAGGTTTTGTTACTAAGATAGGCAAAGGTATTGATTATAACTTTGAAAATATTAAAATTATGAAAAGAATAAAAAAACTTTAAGAAACGTTATAGTTTTCAAAACATCTTAAGTTTTATGGATTTCTATTATAATCTAATCAATAACTTCTCTAGTTTAATAGAGTTTCTTATATAATTAATATAGAAAACAGTATTATTTTATTGAAATATTATATATTAGAAATATTGATAGTATTTAAACTTATATTTATCTTAGAATTGGTTATAGTCTAATAGGACTTAGAATAATATATAGTAATAGAAGTAAATCACTTAAGAGTAGCATCAAGTAGTTATTCTTTATAAGAAGATAGAAATAGTATATTATAATTAGTTATTTACTATCTAATAAAATTTATTCTAATTTAATAGAGTTATACTATTTATAATATAGAATACTTAATACTTATATTATATTGAAAAGTATAATTAGTAGAAATATAAAGTATAATAAAGCTATTTACTATTTCTTCTTATTATAAAGCTTTTCAATACTTCATAAGTTTTAAATTTGTTTTTTAGTAATACGTTAGATAGATAGAAGTTATATGAGAGTTTAGCTTTATTTTAAAATATTACTTAAGTTATATTACAAGATATTATAATACCCTTTCTTAATAAGATTAAAATACTATAATAAATTTAAACCTCTTAATATAAATCCTTTAACCTCCTTTAGATTAATTTGAAAACTAAAAGTAAATTGTTTCTAATATTCTTATTTTATAATATATAAATAGAAAGAAACTAAGAGGGAGCTATATAGATAAAAATATTTATTAATGTATTATTAGTAAATTATTGAATACATATATTATATTCTAAAATATTGTATTATTAATACTATAGGATTAGGTAATTATAGTAATACTAATATATAGAATTTACTTAAAAACTATCTGCTAGGAGGTAGAGAAATTTCTATTAGAAATCTTAATATAAATCTTAATAGTTAATTATATAGTAGAGAAGAATAATACTTTACTATACTAAAACTAAATCTAAATCTCTTAATATAAACTATTAATAATTATAATCTTTGAAATAGTTTATAACTCCTTAATTTTTAAGTTAATTAAAATTAATTAGATATCTATAGTATTTTTATAGAACTAGTATTAGGATAATATATTAAAGAATACTAAATATTTTATCTAAGTATATAATATCTATTAGTATCTATATAAAAGCTAAAGGTATTATTAAAAGGTATTATAATTCTTACTAATTCTTGATAAACTTTAATTATAGATTTCTATTAACTTTATAATAGAACCACTATTTCCTATAGAGGGGAATTAAGTATTTCTAATAGGAGTTATAAATTAGTGTTTTAATATATCTAATTAGTAATTATAATACTTATAATTATTAAAGTTTATATAAAGACATTTTAAAATACATAGTAGTAGTTTTGTAGCTTCTTTATATCAATTACTACTAATTATGGTTTAAATTAAATTAGTACTTCTTATATAATATTAAATTAATTAACAGGAATATCATAACTATTATTAAATTATTCTATCTTTAGATAAAAAATAAAATAGAGAATATAATACTTAAGATTTAAGTATTCTTATAAGTATATATTATTTCTGTATAATTCGACTAACTAGTTTATATTACTATCTACTAACTAGTACCAAATAACAAAAACTCTTTAATTATTAAAAAGAACTTGAATAAGCTTTTGTATAGGTTTAGTATTATATTTATTTTATACTTTTAGATAATAGAGTAGACAACGTATTCTAAGTGATAATAAATCTTACTTTTTCCATTCTATTTTGAAGATAGTACTACTATAGTTTAAATAGTAATAATATATATATAATAGTATAATAAAATAGGTATTAATCAAACATAATAAATAACTAAGAAGTTTCAAATTAAAAATAGAATATAGCTGTTACTATACTATATTGAAATAAATTAACTATATAAGAAGCTTAATGAAATAACTTCTAAATATTAGATTATTAATATATCAAACTTATGAAACATTATATCACATATCTCTATAAATATATATTTAATATTCTATATCAATCTTATTAAATAGGTAGAAGACAGCTTATTACTATCTGAATAATATATAGATATATATTTTAAATTTATCCTTATCCTTATTGAAAAGAATAATAAGACTTAAGAGCAATATAAAGTTAAAGAAATATGAATAGTAAAGAATACTTGAGAATAAAGATATAATATAATATATTATTTAAATAAAAGAGTTATATTACTTTAATATAAGAACCTTCAAGAAGTGTTATGAATAATAAAACTATATCATAATTTAAATTATTATATAGAAATATTAGAGAAAGCAATAGATTAATATCAATTTACTTATATCAAAAAACTATATAGGCTACAAACTAGGTAATATAATAACTCCTAAGAGATATATATAAGTTACTATAAAACCTACCTTTTAGGTATTTAATAAAAGAATTGAATATAAAAATAAGTATTATCCTATTTTCTCTCATACTTTCTTAATATCCTTCTTCCTTTTTATTATCATCTTGATCTTCTTCTTCTTCATTATAAGGAATAGTAATAAATAGTATTTATTTATAAGTAGAATATTATTAGTATTAGTATGAGCTAGCAATTATATAATAGTAATAGATAAACAAACTAGTATTAATAAGATTAAAGATATAGCTATAATATTGATAAGACATAATATAACTATTAGAATATATTATATTATCTTCTTATAAAAGAGTTAATATAGTAAAAGTAAAAAGAAGAAGGAGGAGAAATATAGTATTATCTATATTATACTACTAAGGTTAGTAATTATCTAGTTAGAAGTAAAGATAGGAATAAGAAAGGAACTACTTTTAATATAAGAAGAAAGAATAGTAAGTATTATAATAATATAAACTAAAAGTACTTATTAAGTATAATAGAAGTATTTATTATAATACTAAATTATAATAGAGAGTTCTAACGAAAAGATAAGAGTATAATGGTTCTTAATACTACCTTTCTTATTAATAAGTAGAATTATAGGAATAATCATATATTTCCTAATATATAATTAGATAATCAACTTAGTAGCTAGTAGTATATAACTTAAAACTAATAGTAAAGAAGTAAAAGCTTTATTTATACTTACCTTTTAACTTTAAATATTCATAGTAAGATTAATTACAACTTAACATATAGATTCAAAAGAAACTATTCTTATTATACTGAGAATAATAGTTCAAATAAATAGAAGTAACTATATCAAAAAACTAGTTTCTTTTTTCATTAGAATTACCTTTAATAATATAATTACTATAAGTATAAATAGTAATTCTAAAAGAAGTATAATAATAAGAAACTTATTATCAGAATATTTAGAACTAGTAGTAATAATAATAGATATAATTATAGAAGAATATAAAAAGAAGAAATATAAATAGAAGAATAGTAAGGTAGTAATATTATAATAAATATAGAATAAGAAGTTATATAATTCTAAAGAAAAGAAAATAGAACTATATAAAGAAGGAGAAGATGGGCTTCTTATAGATTAATAAAGAGAAGAATATAATATTATATAAAATTACTTAGGGTGAATATAATATAGTTCTTTTATTAGTAAGACTATCTAATATTAGTAACACTCAAATCTTCTTATTAATAGGACTATTTAATATTAACAATACTTAGGAGAAGTATTTTAAATAGACCTTTCTAATTAGCTAGGCTGATTTAGATAACTAGAAATTATTAGTATATTATTAAAGGTATTAATAGGAGATATTACGAAAGTAATAAAATAGAAAGATAGTAGGAGGTATATTATAAACCTAAGCCTTAGGGCTTATATAAGATATTACTATTAAAGCTTTATATTACTATAATTCCTATAGTTGAGTAAAGAACTTTTACTTTAAATATAAACTCTTTAAGTTTATTATAACTCTATTGAGATACTACTAAAGTATCTCTTATAACTAGCTTTTAATATAGAATAATATTAACAGTTTATTTTAAGTTAACAGCTTATTAATACATACTAAAGTCTTATAGAGTTCTTATAAATACTTAAATACTTAAAATAAACCTATATTATCTTTAACTATCTGAACAAGACTATTCCTATAAGATAATTGTATATAATTTAAAGTCTTTTAACCTTTATTTTTATTTCTTGAAATACTAAATTTCATAGTATCTATAAGAATATCTTTACTAATAAGTAAAGTTCCAATATGAATCAACTAGACTTTATAATTACTACTTCCTACTAATGTAGAAATAGTAATATTTCTAAAACTAACTATTTTCCTAGAATAGAATAAGTTACTAAAATATGTATATTATAAGAGTTTCTTAACAGAATTATATACGATGGAAAGTCTTATGATATATAATATAAAGAAGTAGTATATTTTATATAAAGCAGAAAATAGAGATTACAATCTATCTTTTGCTAAACGAATAAAGGTTAGAAATTGAAATACTTCTTTAAAAGTAAAAATATAACTTAAGACGTAAATCTAGAAATCAGAGATCTAAATCTTAGTATTCTCTTTCTCTTTCTCATAGAAATTTAACTTTTCCTTCTTTATAGACCAAATTGAAAATCAACGTAAAATCTAAGATAAAGATAGTTATTCTTCCTTTTATATTAGTCATTTTACTATTCGGACAATTTCAAATTAAAGAGGGAATAAACTTAAAGTGAATTTGAAAATATGATTGATAGAGAATAAATTTCAAATATCTAAAGAATTTCAAGAAGTTGAAATAGGGAGGAAAGTCGGATCTTTGAGTATTAAGATAGCTTATCAAATAGGGTTAATTGTTTATAAAAATAAAGTAATTCTATTAAAGTATTTAGTTTACATCGTAGTTGTAAAAAGGCTGATATTTTTATAGACTTATTATAGTATTTAATCTTTATTCATATTTAAGACGGATAATATCCAAAGAATAAAATATGAAGTTTTTAAACTGAGAGATATTAGGCTAATACTTTATTAGAATAGATGAATAAATAAGTAAATTAATATTTAAGTTATTATTATAATAATTATAGCTTTAGAAGAAATATAACATAATAAAAGTAGTTTGCCTAACATGAAGGCTTAATTAAAATATTCTTGAAAGAAATCACTATATAGAAGGGAAATAGTAATTTACCTAATAGTATAATTCATTATTCCTTATTATTATTTATAGAAATAGTGAATTTCGTATATAGAAAGATTAGTTTACAGTTCTGGCTAGACTTATAATACTACTAGAGGCATAGCTATAATTATAATATACAGGCTTTTATACTTATATATATAAAGTGCTATAATTATAATATCTACATCTTAGTATAGTATATAAATTATAATTATTATAGTATGTAATGTAGTATAATTATAGTATATAGGCTAAAGTATAATATATATTATAGGATTTACTCTAATATTGCTATAGTATATAAGGCACTAAAACTACAATATTTATAGCTTGAACTGCCTCTAGTACCCTATAAAAGAATACATCTTGATATATTTACTTTATTTACTTCAGAACTACTGGGGGTAAAAGGGTAATATAAATATGTATTTATAGAGCAATCTTCATAGAACGTATTCTTATATGAATATTATAAACCTCTCTATTAATTATATGAGAATAATAGTAATATACATTCTTTAGACATGAAAATAATTTTAATATATTAGAGAACTTACTTAATATAATTAGATTAATCTCTATTATGTCAATATAAATTATAATATTATTCATCTTCTGACGAAACCTTTACCCTAAGTTAAACTTAATAGTATTATCAAGAGAACTTTATAGAATAATTTTAATATTCAATTCTTTTATAAAAGAAATATTCTTAATAATCTACTTTCTAAAGATTAATCCTTTCCTCTAATTACTTATTAATTGTAGGCTTTTCTAAACGTTTCTAATATTTCTATTTTACCTCTCAGTCCTTTCTTTTAAATCTTTTATATATTATAGAACTTTTAGAGTTTAATCTTTTGAAATTCTTTTATCTTTCTTCCATAGCTTCTAAGGAGTTTATTATTTCTTAAATCATAAAAGATCTATCTATCTTATATATCTTAAAGAGAGATATTAGAATTCTAGCTACTCAGTTATTATTTATATTTATCCTAATAGTCTATTTTTAGTATATGAAAGCTTAAGCTTTCTTAATTATTCTTATAATTCCTTATATTCTATTTATTATAGAAGATTACCTATTATAATTGAAGTTGTAGTATCTTTATTGTTCATTATCTATGTTAATTGATTTATATCATTAGAGTATTTAATAAAGAAACTATTTAGTAACCTAATGATAATAGAGCTAGAAGGTCTATATTATAGAATGTTTACACTTTTGAAAGTTAATTCTATTTATATATTAATACTACGGAGTTCTCTATTTCCTATGCAGCCCAAACTTTCTGTTAGTATTACTATCCATTCTAATGTTGATATTATTTTCAAATAATACTGTTACAGAATGGTTTCTGGGTATTACGTAAGCGCGTACGGCTACGTAATCGGCTGTCCCGTCACTACAAAACCTGTAAACAGCAGTCACGCGCGGGGGCCTTCTTTCCTCACGCATCAACATTCATTTAATAAAAACAACTTTTAGCCACTCACGGTACCAAATAACGGCTAGCCCAGCCTAAAAGGGCAGTACTGACCACCCGTTACTGCTTATTTCGTAACAAATACTCTAAATAACGTATTCTTTGATAATTAAGAATTCTTAATTACCCTTTATTTTCTACTAAGTATCTATTATTAGTTTAATATTTCAATAGAAATAGGTTTAAAGTTAAATACTAATAATTATTTAAAAGATAATAATATATATAATGTTAATATATAGGGTTTATATAATTAATATATAGTGCAAATAAGAAACAAAAACGATGATAGTTAAAAGATATTGATATTTTAGAGATAAAAGAAATGAAGATATAGAAACTAATTTGGTTACTTCTACTATATACTTAAATTATATCTAAGCCCTTTACTATATACATAGATTTAACTGTAGAATTTACTTAATAATAGTATTTATGCCAATACTAGCTTATAGCTAGTAAGAGAATTAGAATACGATTACCTATTTCTATAGACAATTATGCTTTTATCTCTAATATTTAACTCTGTAGTAGTAGAAGACTATATAGTAATTATTAGGAAACGTCTCGTTAAAACTAAAGCTTACTATAGATAGCTAAAAAGTATTCTGAAGATTATAGGATTAAAGACTGTTTTAAACCTATTAAAAGTAGAATAGAACAAAATATTCAAAAAAGCTAAATATTCTGTAGTTTATTATTCTTCTATGTATTCTATAATATAATAGAGATTTACTTAGAATCTATATGATAACTTATAGTTGAAGAAATATATTATAAATATAATTATGTTTAATTATTATTCCTATAATTTAAACCATCAATTCAGTAGATTAAACCTTAATGGAATTATACTAGGTATTATAATTTATACGTTATTTCTAAATATTCCAAAAATAGCTATCTAGCTATCTTATAATTCTTTACATTAAGTTAATAATTCTAGAGGCTAAGTATAGATTAGATGTTATTTTAATATTAATAAAGTACTTTAATACTACTTACTATATACTTTAGAATATCAAAGTAATAAAATTATAGAGACTTTAAAACCATTTTAGCTATATTAGAAATATTTATATCTATATAAGTATTTTTATATATGGATTATACTTAATATATTAAGACTATTTACTTATTCAAATAACCCTATTCTTATTATACTTATATTGAGATTATAAATTAGCTTATATTTATAAAGATATATGCCCTATAGCTTATACGGAGAGCCGGAATAGCTAGGGGTATTATATATTATATAATATAGTAACGTGAGATTACTAGAAGATAAATACCTTTTTACAATTATTACTAGTTAACCTATTAAACTAAAGTCTTCTAACTTATAGAGACCTTCTTTTATTATTATACCTTCCTTTACTAAACTTCTAGTTATTCCTTTATAATCCTTCAACTTCTACCTCCTAGAGGAGTAAAACTAGGATGTTAATCATAGTTCTAATATGATAAATAACTACTGAATATACAGTATCTAAATATATAGCATCTAAATACATAGTATCTATAGTAGTATTTATAGCTATATTAAGAGTAACTATATTTAAAGATATAGTATTTATAGTAATATCCTAAGTAATTATAACTTTGAAAACTACTAAGAAGTATATAGTAGTACTTATACTATTAGGATTATCTCTCATAGTTACTACTAAATTAAATGATATAATAGTTTATACTATTATATTAATAACTACTAAATACAATAAATACTTATATACCTCTTAAAATAATAGTTATTTGTATAGAGATAGTTTTAATATGACTATCTAATTGTAAAGATATACTAATAGGACTATATAGTACGCCTAGTAACTAGCTAGCTATAGCTACTAAGGTATTTGAAAGAGTTTTTAGCTGAAGGATTATAATTTAGATATTTTAAGTAATAATCTATATAGTAATATAGATCTTATTTATATATTTAAACGTTTCATAGTTAAAGCTTTTAGTTATATTTTTATAATTCTATTACTTCTATTTAATTTTCTAAGCGACTAATATAAGTAAAAATATTAAATTGTAATTATTTTTATATAGAATAGCTACCCTATAGGTATAGACTTAATATAAGTTTTAATAAGTTTTAATAAGTTTTAATAATTAATATTTAATTCAATAGAAGTACATAGTAAGACTACTAATACTATATAGTATTATTACTAAGAGTTAAGTAGACTAAGTAATAATAATAATATAATAATAACCCCTAAGGAAGATATTCCTAAAGAGAAGTACTTCTTATATACTACTTAAGACGATTTAAGATTTAATATTAATATAGGTTTTTATTAATAGTATATTAAGGAAGTTGAAATAGAGAACTTATTAGAAGGTATTATATAAAATATATCTTAAGGAGGAGAATACTTATTTTTAATATAAGAAGAAAGAAGATACTAATTTTTATTATAACCTTTACGCTTAAATAGTTATTATTATCGTAATAATTAATATTTAGATTTAATAAGTAATCCTAATTATTATTCCTATTGTTATTCCTATTAGTATTAATCCTAGTAGGTATTATAAGAAAAGTATTTAAAACTATATAGTTTTAAATAGTAATATATTAAGAATAAATATAGAAGTAGAAAGAGGTATATAAGGAGTAGACTATAGCTTTTATCTCATAGCTAATTAAATAATTAGTAGTATTTAAGCTATTTAAAGATTAGGAAAAACTATTTTTATATAATTATAGAATAATAAGGGAAGACTCTATAGTTAAAAAAGTTAATAATTAGATTATAGCTATTAGGAATAACTATTAAGTCTAACTAAGTAGTATAATTAACTAATAGATCTAATAAGTATTTATAAAACTAATATCCTCATTCTAAATAGAATAGAAAAACTATAAAACTAATCTAGAGGATAATTCTATATAAGTTAATTTTATTATATTTATTTACTAATAGTATATTAACTTAGAAATATAAGAGAAGTTATATAAGTAGAAACTTAAATAAATATAATAAGGGGAATATCAGGTATTTATATAATATTATATTAAATAATTAGTATCATATTAGAGTCTAAGTATACTTAGTTTTAAATAGAATAAAAGAGAAGTTTTTATTTACTTCTATTAATTATACTTAGGTTTGAAAAAAGAAATAGAAAGACTTAAAATCTTAATCCTAAAACCTAGAGATATTATAATAGAAGCTAAAAGACTATAGGAATTCTAATAATATTCTATTAGTAAATTAAAATAAAATAGGAGATATAAGTATTTATATATAGATTTATAATCCTTCTAATTAGCCTTATTCTTATAAATAATAAGATGAATAAAGCTATTAGCTTTAGTAGTGCTAAATAGTTAGTAATAAGATACTAGTAGGTTAGGTAATATTATACTTATTTTAAACAAGAGAATTATATATATATTAGCTATACTATAGATTATAAAAATATACTTTTTATGTAATAAGATAAAATATAAAGCTATAAATTATAAGAATAAGATAGGTATAAATATAATACTAATAACTACTAAAAAGTAGAATATTATAAAGTTTTATATTTTAGTTTAAGCTATTAATACTAGATTTTATATTAAAGAAATCTAGTGAAATAAGTAGGTATAGAAATAGAACTAATAGCTTTTATACTAATTAAAAAGTTAGTCTCTATAGGGAAGATAGTTAAGAGTTTAGTAAGTATTCTCTAAGATATTAAAAAGATAGAAGTAATAGTAGATATAGACTTATATTTATAAATAGACCTTATAAGTAAGTAGCTAATTATATTCCTAAGACTAGTTTTAATTAAAATAATTATACTTATTTTAGAAGGATTTAATAGTTTAATATTAAAGTTAGGGAAATTATACTAATTAACATTTTTCCTTATAGATTTAAATAATTACTTATAGAGATTATACTAGTTATTTACTAATACTTACTAATTAGAAAGATATATAGACTTTTTATTAGAATAATATTCTATAAATTAAGAAAGTATTATAATAGATATCTAAATTAATATTTCGTATTATAAATAGATATTTATTATTAAGCTAGAAGTCTTTACTTAAAAGATTATTAAGAATAATAATATTACTTATATATTATATATTAATAAGATAGGAGAAAGTTTTAGAATTTATATAGAAATACTTAGAGAAAGAAATAAAGTTATTATAGCTATAGATATCCCTAAGGAACTTATAAATAAATATAGAGTATTAAATAAATTTTTAATAAAATTAGTCTTAATTCTTAAGAATACTAAGTATATTATTAATCTAAAATTAAATAAGAAACTACTTTATAAATTTAGATATCTACTAAATAAATAGTAATTAGAAGAATTAAAAATATATATCAAAGAAAACTTAGGAAATAGATATATATAGCTATCTATAAGTAAAATAAGAATATTAATTCTTTATATATCAAAGGAAAATAGTTCTTTATATCTCTATATTAATTATAGAAGTTTTAATAAGATTATAACTAAACATTAATACTTATAACTACTAATTAGCAAGTTTTTAAATAGACTCTAAAGAGTTATATAGATTTTAGAAATTAACCTTAAAAATACGTATTATTATATTAAGATTAAACTAGAAGATTATTAGAAGAAAGTATTTAAGATATAATATAATTATTATAGGTATATAATAATATTATTT
>QAPG01000276.1:0-30243 GCA_004366825.1 Colletotrichum spinosum | reverse complement strand
AATCTCATTATGAAAGTAGAATTCTTTTCTATATTATATAATATAGGCTTTGTTTAGAAAATTGATATAATTCTTATAATATTAAGTTTATTTTGAAATAATAAATTAATTTTTAATTCTAAAATATAATAAACTTCTTTTAATATAAAAGTCTGATTTTTTAGAGATATTTTTAAATCTCTTATTATTCTCATTATAAGGTATATTGTACTTCTCTACTTAATCTATTTTAAAATTAGTTTTATATTTAATAAAGTAGATCTATTTTTAACTATATAAATAGTAGTAGCTATATCTAGATAAAAGTAAATATTTCTATAATTCTCTTTTTCAACTAAATTTCTAGAGTTTCTAGTAATCTATTAATTTATTAAAGAATTTAGANTCTCTTTTTCAACTAAATTTCTAGAGTTTCTAGTAATCTATTAATTTATTAAAGAATTTAGAGTTTTATTATTATCATTATTATTTCTTTTTATAAGAAGTTTTAAAATTATTCTTATATCGTTAAAAACTTCATTATCTTTAGAGAATATATTAAGATTTATATCTTTAGAAATAAATTCTTTAGAATTAGAACTTACTTTATCTTCTAATAATTTATCTTCTACTTCTTTATTTTCTTTAATTCTAGCTAAAGTAATATTGATAGACTTTGAATTGTTTTTTTTAGATTCCTTTTTATTTATATTATTATTTTTTATAAAGATATTCTTCTACTAACTTAAAGCTTTCTCTAGATAAAAATAGATGTAATATTCTTTAATATAATTATTTTTCTTATAATTTTTATAATAGATTTCCTTCTGTTTTTAATATAGTCTTTTAATAATTCTGAAAGTCTTCTTTTCATACTTATTCTTAGTATAGTTAACTAAATTATTATTTTTTCCTTTCAATTTATTTAATAAATTAGAAAATAAAAAATTTAAAACATAGATATCTTTATTAGATCTAAGATTCTAAGTTATAGAAATAATAAAACTCTTATAATTAAAGTTAAGACTATTTAAGATATAAGCTGTAACTATTTGTCTAAATAGTTCTAATTTATTATAAGATAAATTCTTAGTTAATTCTTTAATTATATTTCGAAATTCTTCTATACTATTAAAATTACTTAAAGTAGTATAAAGAAATTCTTTATAAGTTAAGGATTTATTAATATATCCTAAGGGTTTATAGAGTTTTTATAAATATTTAAATATTTAATATATATCTATATTATCTTTAATTACTTAAAGAGGGCTATCCTTATAATATAATTATATATAATTTAAAGCTTTTTTATTCTTATCCTTATTTTCAGAAGTAATAGGTTTAATAATATTAATACAAATATCTTTACTAATAAGTAAAGCTTTTATATAAATAGATTAGACCTTATAATTACTACCTTCTATTAACTTAAAAATACTAATCTTTCTAGAATCACCTATTTTATTTTAAAATAAGATAAATTACTATAATATATAGAATATAAAAGATTTTTCTAAAGAGATATAAAGGTCTTATAATCTATAATATAGTAAAGTATTATATTTTCTAAAAAGATAGAGAGTGAAAGATTAAAATCCTTCTTTTCTATTTAAAGTAAAGATATAACTTAAAGAATAAATCTAGAAATTAGAGATTTAAATCTTAGTATTTAGAATAAAAATAAATCTAAATCTTAGTATTTTCTTTTTCTTTCTTAATTCCCTTTTTAATAAAATTAATTAAAAATTGAAATAAATTTTGAGATAGAAAAAGTTGATTTTCTATAGATATTAATCTGTTTACTATTAAAATAATTTAAAGCTAAAGAGGAAATAAACTTAAAAATAATTTAAAAGAATAGTTAATTGAAAATAAATCTCAAATATTCAAAGAATTAAAAAAAGCTAAAATAAGTAGAAAGAATAGATTTTAGGTATTAGAATAGCTTATTAAATAGAGTTGAGGTTTTATAAAAATAAAGTAATTCTAATAAGATATTCAGTTTCTACAAAAGTAGTAAAAAAATAGAGACTTTTAGAGATTTTATTATAATATTCAATTTTTATAAATAAATAAAAAGAATGATTTTTTAATAAATAAAATATAAAATCTTCAGGTTGAAAAAAGCTAGGCTTATAATTTATTAGAACAGATAGAGAGATAGGTAAATTAATAGTTAAGTTATTATTATAAATAATTATAAAGTTAGGAGAAATATAATATAATAAACGTAGTTTTCTCAATATGAAGGCTTATTTAGAATATTCATTATAATAATAATTAAATAGAAAGAAAAATAGTAATTTAATCAATAATATAATTAACTATTTCTAATTATTATTTATAGAGATATTAAGGTTATTGTATAGAAAGTTTATTTTGGAGTTCTAGCTGTACTATTAGAGTTATAGTTGTAGCTATAATATATAAGCTACTATAACTATAGTATATAGAGTATTATAAGTATAGCATATATACTTTAATATAATATATAAGTTCCTATAACTATAGTATATAATGCGTTATAACTATAGCATATAAGTTAAAATGTAATATATATTACAGTATAGCTATAGCGTATTAACTACTATAGCTATAGTATATAAAGTACTATAGCTATAGTATATATAGCTTGAACTGCTTCTAGTACCCTATAAAAGAGTAGACCTCTATGCTTTTACCTTATTTACTTCATAACCACTAGGGGTAAAAAGGTTAGATAAGTATGTATTTATAAAGCGATTTCTATACGATTTATTCATATAGAAATATTATAGAAATTCTTGTTATTTCTATTAGAATAATAGAAATAGAAGTTCTTTAGATATTAGAATAAATCTAATAGTTGTAAGCTAGTATTAATATGAATACTATTATTAGGTAAAATCTATAGTTAAATCTATATATAAGGTGAAGAGCTTAGATATTATTCTAAGTATAGAGTAGAAGTAACTAAATGCATATAATATTTTTATATTATTTATTAAGATAGTTAGAGAATTCGTCTTATATTATTTGAAGAAGAATAAAGATTTCCGTATTATTAATATTCTAACTAACTTAAGAATTAATATAATTAGTAGTAGAGAAATATATTAATATTACTAAGTATTTTCTAAAGAAGTTAATATTATTGGTAGTATTTATAGTGAAAAAATTATAATTTATAAAGTTAAACTTATTAAGGAAAAACCTTTTTTCATTAAAAGTATAGTAGTCTTTCTAGACTTCTCTAATTCTTATATATTTACTTTATATAAACTTATAGGGAACCTATAAGATATTTATAGAAAGAATTAGAAGAATTAGCTTTAAATATTTATTATCTTTAATAATATTAATATAGAAATTAGTAAGGTATTTTATAGTTATATTATTTATTCAGAAGTAGAACCTATTTTAAAAAAGACTAATTTCTATTTCTTAAATTACTTAAAGAATTAACTTAGATTTATATATATAAATAATAATAAATTAATTTATCTTAAGTTTCTACTTTTTTATTAATATTCCTTTAAGTCTAATAGTAGTAAGTTGATTTAATTAGTTAATTAGACTAAGAACTAGTATTACTTTAGTATTATTAAAACTAAAGTTAGAAACTAGAGTTTAGTTTACTAGCTAGAGACTTTACTACATATTTTAGATAGATTTACTAAATCTTATTTATTTTACTAAATTAGAATTATTTTATATTTACTATTGTTTAAAAAACTATTTAGAACTTAGGAGATTAGGATTATTATTAATATCTGAAGAAGTTATAAGAATAATAAGGATCTCTATAATATTTAGTATATCTTTAAATAATATATTAATATTATTTCATATACTTTTAATTATAATTCTCCTATCTTTCTACTCCTATACTAGTCTTATAATAATATTTACCTATTATATTACTTTTTTAATCTTTTCCCTTTAAATATTAATTTTAAGAATAATACATTACTACTAGTTTCTAGCTTAGGAAGAATATATTTCTATAGCCTTTCAATTCTAATTAGAAAGAATAAGTATTATAGACTTTTATATTTAGGTTATATATCTATTTTAAGTATTTCTTGTATGACGTATTGTAAGATTAATTAATATCTAAGCTAACTAAATAGAGGAATAGATATAATTAATATTTAAAATAGTATTAATAAGACTATTAGATTATAGTATAGGATTTTAAAGTTTAAATTAAATGTCCTAACCTTTATAGAAAAAAGTAGTTTAAGTATTAAATTTACTATAAAACAATAGTTAAGAATAAGTAAGAAAAATAAGTTTAACTAGTTTAAAATTATTAATACAATTAAGTTCTTAATTTGAAATAAAGATAGTAGTCTTCTAGAATATATTAAAAGAAGACTTAATTCCTTTAGAACTTATAGTATTTTAATAATACTAAAGAGTTTATTGATTAGTATTATTCTAAATCTTGAATTAATTACTAATTAACTTTATATACTTACTATTAGATATTTTACCTCTATAGATTATAAATATTTTAAAATAACTAGGGAATATTAAGTTTTTACCTTTTTTACTTATAGAGAATAGATTATATAATAATTTTATATATAATTTGTCTTTTAATTAATTATAATAGATAATACTTAGTATAAAGTATTAATATATGATAATAAAGTATAAGGAAGTATAGAAGAATATAAGGAGTATTAAGTTTAAAGATATTAATAAATAAGGCAAATATCTATTTTTATCTTATATATTAATAATAGTATTTTTCTAATATCTATTATATCAGTAAAGACTTAGAAAGTTTCCCTATATAGCAAGATATATTTTATTTACTTATTTTAATAGGCTACTTAAGATATAATTATTAAATAGTATTATTATTATAATAAATTATATATGAAATTACTTATTATAACTTTTTAAAGAAAGTATTATAATTTTGAATTGTATTTAATTGTTCTTTCCGATTAGATTACTTTAAGATTTTAGGGGGATTTCTTATTCCTAGAGTCTTTTAATTTCCTAAGGATCCCTAAGAAATTATATTAATGATAGCTTCTTTATAAAATAAGTTAGAAATATATTATCTTAGTTTCCTATCTATAGCTTGATTCTCAGTCTTATTAGGTTCTTTTCTTAATAGAAATATTTAGTATTAGTTTAATAATAATTTCTAATTTTCTTTTAATTTCTTTAGTTAATTATTCCTTTAAGTTTCTTTTTCTTCAAATTCTTTAACTATTTCTTCTATTTCTATATAATTAATATTTATTTATATATTATAAACATTAGATTAATCTTTCTATTTAATAAGATATTAGACTCTTAATTTCCTTCTTCTTAATTATATTATTCTTTTTTCTAAGATTTCTTTTTAGTTTATAGTATTAGAATAAGTCTTAGAGTTGCTATTTTTATATATTATTAAGTTTTATAGGTTTAGTATATATTACTATCTAATTATATAGACTTTTTATAGAATTAGCTATAGGATTTAGGTCAGTAATTAAAGTTATGAAGTAAATATTTATAATTAGTAATAAATCTAAATAATAAATAATCTTTCTAATTCTTTCTAATATTTTAATTAGTCTAATCTTTAGAAGAAATATTTTTACTAACTAGGTTTTACGTAGCTATTAGTCTTTTCTAAATTAAAAATATATAACATCCTTTAGAGTAAATACTATTAGTTTATACTTATAGTTAAAAGTAGCTTTCAGTAGTATTTGTATTTATATAATTAAAAAGAATACTTTATCTTAAGTAATATTATATAAAATAGTTATATTTATATTAAAGAGTAAGTTAAAAAAAGACTTTTATATATATGTAAATAGAATATATATTAGAACCTTAGATATTATATTTATTAAACTATTACTTAATAAGAATTATATTAATATTAAGGGATTCGTTTATAGTTTCTCTAAGGTTTTAAATATAAATATATAGATTATTATTCCTATTATTTAGTTTTTCTATTTTAATCGGTTATTATTAATTTATAAAGAATATATTATTAAGAAGTATAGTTTAATATTTAAGCCTTTCGATAATAATTTCTAGAATTCTAATAGGGATTTTAGATTATAATTTAAGATAATTATTATAAGAATTCCCTTGTCTTTTATATAACAAAACTAAAATAGAATTTTCACCTACTTTATAGATATATATATTGTATATTTTAAAATGAATAATATTACTTTAGAAAATGTATTCATGATTATTATTACTAAATTATATAATAGGAATTTAATAAGTTTGTATAGAAAAGAATCTATAAATACTTTGAAGAGTTTAATAATAAAACTTATAATAATAATATAAAATAGTATTAGTAGATATAGGATTAACTAGAATTCTCTTAGGAGGTTTATTTTCAATTTTAATAAGAGACTATATATAAAGTAGTATTTAATAAAGTTTGTAATTTTCCTAGCTAAGTATAAGATTATAGATATTAATAATATATTATATTATATTCTTTATATTTCTTAATAATCATTAGATTTATACCAAGTTTTAATAACTTATCTAATTATTAAATTAGGAGTATAAAGCTTTTATTATTTTTAGTATTTAATAGAATAGAAAAGTTTATTACAGATTTCAAAAAGTAATCTATCTAACTCCTTAAGCTATTATAATTACTTATAGATCTTATTATATTTTATATTAATAGTATATAGTTTTTTGTAAGTTCTATTTAGTAGTTTAAGCTAATCTAACTTCTATTATGATATAAACTATTTAATTATTTTATATCTTATCTAATTCTCGATTTCTTAGAATTAGTATTTAACTAATTTACATTCTAAGTAACATATCTAGGATAATATTAATATTTCTAGGAATATAATAATATTTAAGTTGAAATTATAAAAGGTATTTAGTAGTAAAAATAAGATATAAATTAACTCTTTTTCTATTTATAATAAAAAGAGTTATTTAGATTATAGTATTTAGTATAGAAGTATAATCTATTTGAATAATTAATAGTATTTTCCTAGCTAATTAAATTAATATCTTAATCTCTTAAATAGTCTAAATTAGATACATAACCTCTAGTTCTATTAATTAGTATTATAGTTTAATACCTATTAATATTTAACCAATATACATAATTAGTTAAATTAAAATATATAATATTAACTTTTTAGGTTTCTAATTATTTTCTTTATCTTTTATATAGAAAAAAAGTATTGTATCTATATTCTTAAGAAGTATTAATTTAAATAAATAGTATTTAGTTTGAATTATAATAAATTAAAATAGCTTTAGTAGTAAGTATTATTTTAATATTTTCAAAGCTATCTTCTTCCTCTTAAGTTAGTTTAAATATTATTTTTAAGTAGTAGTATTTATATTTTTAGCTAGTAGTAATTCCTTATTTATATCTGTAAGCTAATAGTTCTATTTTCCTATTTTAGAGACGTTTGATTCTAGAAGTATATTATAGAATAAAATAATGTAAATATCTTATTACATCTATCTATTTCTCTAAAAATACTAGGATTTTTAGGAATTTAATTTTTTTAAGTCTTTATATTCTATTTTTAGTATTAGAAAGTTTGAAATTATCTATTTTAAATTCTAATAGTTTAATTAAGGGGAATTTAATAAAATATATATCTTTTAAAAGTTTCACGTTTCAATAGTTAAATAAATTAAGAGTAATATCTAATTATTAATAGTATTTATTAGTAGTTTTTAAAGTAATTATAATATTATTAATAAATGCCTAGGCCAATTGCTAATATAGTCTTAAAGTTGTGTCTATAAATCTTTAAGTATGAGCAGGGGAATTCTTAAACTTTATTAATATTACTATAGATTTTTCTTATCTTTAATAGTTAATATTTATTAATTATTTCTAGTAATCTTTAATAATTAATATTTAGTAGAAGTACTATCTAGTATAAATTATTATAATAAATTTCCTTTTATAGAATTTTTATATAACTTTAGATTATAGTAGTATTAGATAAGTATTTAGGATTGTGACTTTAATCATTACTCTTAAATCTATAACTATTTATGCTTTTTTCTTTTTATTTACTATTTTCTAAATAATAAAGATTAGGGCTTTAAATACTATATAGGAACTAACTTATTTAAATTATTTCCTTTTATATATTCTATTAAACTTTCTATCTAGAAACCTTTAATTCTTTAAGCTAACTAAATATAGATATTATGCTATCTTTGTTTTATAGTAGTTATCTATTAGAAGTATAGTAATTTCTTTATACTCTTCTATATTAATTTATCTTTCTAGTTCTTATAAAATTAGGTATTTAGTAATACCTTTAGAGATTTTTGAAATAATCCTCTTTAAGTAATTATATATAATTACCTCTTATAATATAAAGATTATATTTCTATTAGAATTAGATTTTAAATCTAACTTTTAATCTTAATATAATTTACTTATAACTATTAAATAAGTATTTTTAGTATTGAAATAGTCAAAGGGTTTAATATTATCTTCTTTAAAGTTATATATTATTATTTCCTTATAAAGGTTAGGAGAAATATATTTGACTTTCTGATTTTTAGCAAGTTTCTAATTTTCTAATAAATAGTTATATATAGCTACTAATAGCTACTAACTTATTACTTTATGGATTATACTATTATAAATAGGTTAAAATATAAGTATATTAGTTTTAAATCTTAAGAGGTATTAATTAGAATATATACTAGGGTTCTTAGAGGAATTATTAAGCTTCTAGTTAACCTTACTAGATAGTTATTAAGTATCCTTTTAGTACATATTTATATGAGGATTTTAAAGCTTTAATATAATTTAATTTTAATAATTCCTATAGTATTAAGAATATCAATTCTATTAGAAATATTAAATTCCTAGTTTAATAGAATTCTAGTCTTAAATTTATTAACTATTCAAATTTTAAAATTAGATTTTATACTTTTAAATAAATTATTTATTACTTTTAATATAATAAAGAGAATATAGCTTAGTTTATTACTTATAAGCTTTCTACTCTTAATAATTATGGAACTAAATCTAACTTAAATTAATAATTAGGTATTTAATTTAATATATCTTTTTAAATAAGGCATTTTATAGCTTTAGTATTAATATATATATTAAAAGTAGTATTACTTAATATATTTTATATTTTAATATAAGTATTAGTATTTTTATCTAGAATAATCAATAATACAATTATTAAAAGGTGTTTTAATTTTAAAAAGCTATTTTCATAAGAAAGCTTAATCTCTTTTAGTAACTTTAATAATATTACTCTTTTTCCTCATATTTCTTACTTATTAGTATATTATAAATAGAATATCTTAAGGAAATAAAGAAGTTATTTTAATATTCTAATAGTTCCTAATAGTTATTTAGAATATATTTATAAACAATAATATTAATATCTTCTATTTAACTTAATTTTAGAATACTATCTTCTAATTCTATAGTTTTATAATTATTATTGGTAATATATATATTATATTATTCCTAGGAACTTTCTTTTATATTCTTTTTAACTTTATAGTTAATATAACTATTAAATTTAGAAATCTAGATATTTATAGAATTCTACAATCTATTTTTATTAGTAAGATCTAACTTAAGATATTAATTATAAATAACTTTTCCTAATTTAATATTTTGACCTATTTTCTTAAATTAATTCTATCTTCTTATAAATCCATTTTACGTTTTTCTAATAGAAAGGAATTCTATATAAATTAAAGGTTTTCTTTTAGATTAATTAATAAAATAAGGTACTTTTTTAGTAATATATTATAATTAATTTAATAGATTTAATCTAGGTGGAAATTATATTAAAGAATCTAATTATATTTTATATAGTTAATTTATTTAGTAACTTATCTAATTTATAATATTTTAAAACTTATTATATTATTTTTATATAAACTTTCTTTTTGAATCTTTTTATTCTTTAGAAATTGTATTCTTTATCTATCTATCTTAATAATTTATTATAAGTTTAATTTATTTATCTCTCTTAATAATTAGTTTAAATGTTAATATCTTTATAATTAGATTAAAATCTAATTTATTATAAATTATTTTAAGAATCTTAGATTTATAATATTATATTTATTTTATAAGACTTATAATTTTAATAGTAAATATCTTAAGATCTAGTCTATTATAAATATTATCTATAGTATAATAAACTTTCTTAAGCTTTTATTCTCCTATTTAAACATAAATCTTAAATTTAACTTTAAATAGGATAATTTAATTATTAAGACTATATTAGTAGTATTTAAGTACTTCTAATTATCTATTAGTAAGGTTTATTATATATTAATTATACATAGTTCTATAGAAGTATTAAGATCTATTTTTAAGTAAGTATTAAATAGTAGTAGTTAGAATTATCTATATAGAGTCTTATTAGTTTAATGAATTATTTTATATTTATACAAATCATTTTAATATTCTCTATGTAGAATTCTCTACAAAGATTATATTAATTAGAAGGGTTAAAGAATTTGATTTCTTTTAATTTAAATTTATAATTCTATAGTAATTCTTTGAGATTTATATTTAATAAGTTAACTTTTGAATTACTTTTTTCTTTTATCATTACTAGTAAATAAGGTTTTAATAGTAATTATAGAGGGTTATTATTTAAGTTTCTATTTTACTTTAATTTTAGTATTTTATATATTTAATAAAATATAGATAATAGTCTCTAGTAATTACTTAGGTTTAAAAGTAGATTTAGTAGTAGATTATAAGGCGGATTAGAAGGTAGATTAAGAGGTAGATTAAGAGGTATATCTATTTTCTTTATAATTAGAATTATATCTGAATAAAGATTAATAGATTTATTAATTACTAATAATATTATCAGTATAAGAGATTCTACATATAAGTCTCAGTATTCAATAGTATTTATTAATATTCCTTAGTAACTTTCTATTAATATTTTAAAATTTCTATTTTTATTAAAATATAAAGAGAATAAGTTTGAATATATTAAATTTATATTTTAGTATAAGTTATATAAAGGTTAAATTTAATACTTTAGATACAATTCTATTTAGTCTAAATAGCTATAATTAAAAGGAAATTATTAAAGTTATTAATTTAAACTTAATAGGTTTGATTAGAAGAATAAACAATAAGGTTATTTTATTAGATAGAGATTATATTAGAAAAGCTTAACTTAAACCTCCTAGGTTTAATTAGAAGTTTTTATAAATTCCTTATTTTTTTAGAAGTTTTAGTTTCTCAAGTTTTTAATCTTAAGCCTAGTAAAATCTATCTAAATATAAGTTTAAAAGAATATTATATAACAATAACTATTTTTCTAGGCGATTTTATAATTGATTATATATAATAAATAGAAGTTATCTAAATATTAATCTTCTTCTAATTTTATTATAATTAGAATCCTTATTAATACGTTATTAAAATTAAAGTTTAAACTTATATTTCTATTTTATTTATATATCTAGGAATTAACATATAATAAATAGTATAAGATAAGTTTAAAAAGCTTTCTCAAGTAATTTCAATAGTTTAATTTTATATAATAATAAACATCTTTAAAAAGTAAGTATATTTATATTATATATAGAAATTATTTAATTTATTTAAAGTAGATTCAATAGAAATATGAATAATATTAGTGGAATAATTATAATATTAGGTTTACTTATTATTTACCAATTTGTATACTATTTTAATAATATAACTTTTTAAGAAATAAGAAATATCTTAATTATTTCCTAGTATTAGAATTTCAGTATTAATTTAATATTCTCTAGTTATATTAATTAGTTACTTATAGAATGAACTAAAATCTTAATAATAGAAAATCAGTTATATTATTAACTATTATATTTTAATATTAGTAAAATAATAATATAAAAACTTATAATTCTTTAATTTTACAAAAAGTCTACTTAGATTTCTAAAGTATTTCTACTAGGAATTCTCTAGGAAATCTAATAGGAAATCCTAGAGAAATCCTATAGAGAATCTTAGTAATTTCTAATAGGAAATCCTAGGGAAATCCTTATGATTTCTATTAGGAAATCCTTATGAAAATCTACTAGAATCTTAAGCTTTCTATAGTATTCTTTAATAATTATACTTTATTTACTATTATCTATTTAATAAATAAACCTAAGTTTTGAATATATAAAAAGCTAGATTCAGGCTTTTTTAACTATAAAGAGTATAAAATACTATTTATTTATAATTCAAGAGTAAAAGAGAGGCTTTTATAAGTACTTTGAAAGGTCTATATATATAGTACTACTTAGGGCTTACTAGAGCTTTATTTAAATAAGAAGGTTAATATTATATACTTAGGTGTAGCTCTAGCTACTTACCTAGACGTAACCTATAATACTAATGAATATAAAGTAGTATTCTAATTATCTATTATTATTACTATTATATTATATATTATTCATTATATATATAACAATAGAGATTATATAGCCTACATAGCTCTATACCTAGTATGGTCATATAGCTTATATAGACTATAGAGATTACTTACCTATTTAGTAATACTATAGTATAGTATTCCATAATAGTTAAACTGATATGAATAGATACACTATAAATATAATACTATTTACCTATAACCTTTACAACTAAGATTATTAATTTATTCAACTAAATTTCAATAGAGCTTTCTTAAGTATTATAATTAATAGGTAGTCTTTAAATGTTCAAGAGATAATAATCTAGCTATCTCATAGGCTACTATAATAAGCTAATAATCTTAGAGACCAAGTATTAATTGGATAATACTTTAATACTAATATATCACTAGAATACTTACTTTGAGATAATTTCCAATATTATAGTAGTATAACTATAAGAGTTATGAAGACTACCTAGTTTTTTTATTAATATCTATGTCTGTATAAATATTATTCACATTTGAATCATACTTAATATATCAAGATTATTAGTTTATAAGAGTAGACTAAATCCCATTATATTATTATAGGCTATACTTATTCGTTAGGTATAAGCTATATCTATACTATATCCTACTTAAGCGTAACTGAATGATAAGTAGATAACTTAGTATTATATACCTTTTAATATTATCGCTTAATGAGTAGTACTGTTTATGCATATACGTATATGTATATATAGATACTAATAGCTAAGCTGCTATTAGCTATAGTATTACGCCTACTAATTAAAGCTAGCCCTTTATGTATATATTAATTCAGAGATTATAAGTTAACTTATATGAACAATATGCAAGGTTTGTATTAAAAATATAAAGCTTTATCTTAATATTGAATATGACTAAGGCTTTAATAGGAATATTAAAGTTATACATATTGAAATTATAGTATATATCTGAATAGAAAAATGATACTTAGTAGTAATTAAATATCTTGAAATATTTAAGTTATATATTGCTATGAAAGTATATAGTTGTAGTAGAAACAATAGTAAGTTATTTATTATTAAAAAGATTAATATAAAGTAAATATACTAGTTATTATAGCTATTAGGCTAAATGTAGTACTAAGGTAGCTAAAGCTATAGTAGTAGGTAACTAAGTAGTCGACTTATTTATTTAGATTAAAAAAGATAGAGGGATTATTATACTAACTTATCTCTATAGTATATAGTAGAAATACATATATATTCTAATTTAGATATAGATATTACGAGTGGGATAACTAGTTATAAACTATTTATATACTTAGTTAATGATGATATTTACTAGTAATGAACTAATACTAATTGGTAGTATATTGCTATTTCTAGTATTATTTATTATCATTTAATTATACATCAGTAAGGAATAATTCAAAGAAGTAAAATTATAATACTTTTTGAAGAAACTTCTAGAAGATTATATAATAATAATAGATAACTTAACGCTTTTGTAATTATATATTACCCCAAAATACTAATATAATTTCTAGGTATTTATATAGTAAAATCAAGAAACGAAAGCGAATTTATAATAACTTATTTACTCGATATTATTTTCATCTATTATATAATAAACTATAAACTAAGATATCTACTAATTTAGTAGAATAAAAGTATAGTAATAGATATAATAAGATTAATATAAATAAGTAAGAAGGATTTATAGTATATTATGATACTTTACTACTATTCCCTCATATTCAATATATATTTAATAAGTAAAGAGATAATAGGAGATTAATTGAATAATTATAATATTATAATAGACTTTCTCTAAGAATAATAACTTGAAGATTAAAGCTTATTCAAATCTTAGAATTTAAGTTTTACTACTTAAATTAGACTTAGATATATTATACGAAGAAAAAAGTAGTTTTTGAAACGAAGTTCTGTTTTATTTGATAAGGAGACTTTAGGAGATAATATAGAGAAGCTAGTAATATATAACAATAATAGATATTTATACAATATGTTTCTTCTATATAATATTTCCCTTCTATATAATATATATTTATAGTATATTATATATCCAGCCCCCTACCTAGTAAGTAGCCTTATACAACACCTAGTATAAAATCTTTATAATAAAGAAACCTAGTTATATACTATAGCCTATATGTATCGCTATATATAAATATAATAAAAAGAACCTAGTAGTATAATATTTAGTTTCAACCTAGTTCTAATTTAGAAATAGGTAATATAAAGTGATAGAGTGATAACTAGATATATAAGCTTACTAGTATAAGCTGCGTAATGATCTTAGTAGTAGCTTTGAAGTATTAAACTTATTATAGTAGTACTTATAATATTGACTTATACTAACTAGCTATTAATAATACTACTAATATATTTTGATAATACTAACCTTTTAGATAAAACAGCGTAATAGAAAACTAGCCTTTTCTCTATCCTTCAACATATTTAAATTAATAGCTATCTATAATAATACTACTACTAATAATAATAATAATAATAGCAATAAGAATATAGACTACTCCTAACTACTATTACTATACCTAACCCCTATAAGTTTAATATAAATATCAATTTTATTAAAGCTATTAGTAAATATAAAGACTATAGTTATTTTTATAAAAGCTTAAATAAGTTAGTATTATATAAAAGTAACTTTACTATCCTCTCTAGCTTTCTTAAAGAAATTATAGCTAAATTTAACTTTTAAATACTATTCGTAGATAAGACTATAAGTATAACTAAAAAGATAAGATTAAAAGAATAAAAATGAATCTAACGTCTAAAAGTAAGGTATTTAGTAATAATCCTAAATATTTTAAATATATATTAGAAATAACTTATTAAATACTACTTCGTCTTTCGAAAAAGATATATATATCGAAACTTATTATAATCATTAACTAATAGTTGGGAAGGCTAAGATAACTTAAAGGTAAGAATATTATATTGTGTACTGTAAGTATAATGTTGTTGTGTGATGTTTAAAGATTTAAAATAACTGTAGCTGTAGCAGTTAGTATAAGGTGAGTTAAGGCATAAGTCCTAACTAAGTACAAAATATTTTCTATATAAAGCAAAAGGCCTAACATATATACTTTTGACAAGTATTTTATAGGAATATTTAGAGAACTAGTAAGTTTATAAGATTATAATAGATAATATTAAAGTTTAGAATGTTATAAAATTAATATTTGTTATTCTTATTCTTAAGTGGTTTTTAAGTATTGAACTATATAATACTTATGTAGAAGATTGATTGATATTATCTATTAATAATATAAGAAGTACTAGATAGATATCTAAATATATAGCTATTTAGCTAAGTATAGTTATTATATATTTCAGAGATTTAAAGAAATAGATATTTCATAGTATAAGGATATATATCTTATAGTTTATATAGAGAGTTGGGATAATTAAATTTAGATTATATATTATATAATATAGTAAATTAAAACTACTATAAGATAGAAGCCTTCTTATAATTACTGCTAGTTATCTTATTAACTTAAAGTCTTATAATTTATAGAAACCTATCTCCTATTATTATACTTTCTTGATTAAATATTTCATTCTAAATTCTTATAATCTTTTAACTTATACCTTTCAGTAGAATAAGGCTAAGATTTTAATAATAGTTTTATTATAATGAATAGCTACTAAATGCATAATATCTGAATACATAATATTTATAGTAATATTTATAATTGTATCTTAAGTAGTATTTCAAATGACTATAGCTTCTAAATTACTGATAAGTATATAGTAGTATTTATATCATTAGGACTAACTCTTATAATTACTATTCAGTTAAGTAATATAATCATTTATACTATAATATTAATAACTATTAAGTAAAGTAATATTACTACACTAGTATTTATATACTTTTTAAATAAAAGTCGTCTTTTATAGAGATTATATCAATATAGCTACTTAACATCAAACTATTAACAACTCTAACATTATTAATTCTAAAGACTTTAATATTTACTCCTAACTATAGGGATTACTTAAAACCTCCTAATGATCCTTATAATTCCCTTTAAAAAAGTATTATCCTATATAAAACTAAAGACTAATTGATAGTAATTTCAATTAGCTATATATTATAACTATAGGCTTCTAAGTTATATAGAATCTAATGAGATATAATTAAGTAATTATATAGCTTCTAGACTTAGTAGTATAACTACTACTATATATTATTATTAAACTTTATATAAACTAATTCTATAGTATTTATTTACTACTTATTAATTAATTCTATCTTATAAAAGTTATACTTATAAAGTATGTTTTATATACTTCAATATAAGGGGTATATATTTGTACTAAAGATTTATATTAAATACTAAGTAATTTGCAAAGCTTTAGATAGCCCTATGAAAACCTTAAAACTTCATGTATTTACCTTCGTCTATTACTTGAAAGTTGGAGTATAATAATATTTATAATATTAGAAGTTTAATAATTAAATACTTAGAACTATAGCTCTAGTAGCTAAATACTTTTAAAAGAAATTATTACTTCAAAAAGCAGCTATTAGTAGTATTAATAAAAGAGTAACTAGTATTAAGAAGACACTTAGTTCTAATATTATTAAAAGCTTAGTATTGAACTATCATAAGGATATTCTAAAGACAATTCTAAAATAGTTATATTTTAAAAACTAGCTTTTATATAAAATATAAAATAAGTTAAGCTATATTAGAGCTGATTGCTATCCTAATAAGTATTATATAAAGTATAGTTAGAAAAGCTATTTTATGAAGTTTTACTATTTTAAAAATATTACTAAAGACTACAGTATTAAAGAAATATCAAGAAGCAATTTATGAAGAGCTCCAAAGGAAGGTTATAATACTTTGAAAATATTACTAAAAGCATATTAGAAATACAGTAAGGGATAGTCCAATTGCAAAGTAATTATTATAACTAACCTAGAAAGATTAATATATATATTATATATATAGAATATTACTAGAAGTATACTAGGGGCATCCTGAAGAGATTCTATTAAAGAATTAATACTATAGTATACTTGGTTAAGAGTTAATATTATATATAATAAATATTATTAATATATATATATTAACGTCTTACTACTAAGAAGCTTTAAAAGGCTTTAATATTAGAAGATAAAATTAGATATCTTAGGTGTTACCTAAAGAATTAATTTATTCTAATGGGTTTGATCTACTATTAGTTACTTCACAATCTGACTAGCTATAAGATAAGGTCGGACGCCTTAGTTTCTATTTAGAGAATTTTCCTTATACATCAATTATTATTTATAATTATTATTTCAACTATTACTTTGTTATCTGAACTCTTGTTCAATTAATTAAACTACTGAATAATTAGCAACTAATTAGTAAAGCTATTTAGAAGTGGCTATATAGTATTTATAGGCTTGAAGGCTTAAGACGTCTAAAAGGAGGATGATCATACAGATATATATCTTATAGTTTATATAAAAAGCTAGAATAGTTAGGATTAGATTTTATATTATATAATATAGTAGCCTAAATCTATTATAGGATAAAAACCTTCTTATAGCTACTACTAATCAGCCTATTAAGTTGAAATCTTATAACTTGTATAGGCTTATTCCTTACTATTATACCTTCCCTTACAAGGCCTTTAGCTATAAATCCTTGAAAATAGTTAAAAGTAGAATTAGAAATATAAAGAAGAACAATATGATTATAAGACATAATAGAAGAAATAAATAATATATATTACTTAAATAAAATAGATATAACTATTTATTTAGTAAGTAGAATAGTTTTGATTTTGAAGTTTATTTTAAATAGAATATTAAGAAATGATATCATCTTATATACTACTAAGTATATAAGATAATAATTTACAGTATTTATATTTCTACGTTTCTACTATTTTTATTTACTACTAGTAGTATATAAATATAATTATTTAATTACCTTTACTCTATGATTACAAAGAGCTAGACCTAGATCTATTTAACTATAAGTAGTATAAACTACTATTTATTTAAAACTAAGGGAATAAAAGAAAAGCCTTTATAAATAACTAGATAAGTCTGTATATATAGCACTACCTAAAACCTACTAAAGCCGCACTTAAATAGGGGGATTAATATTAGATATCTAAGTATAGCTCTAGCTAGCTATTTCAATATAATTTATCATATTACCTCCCTCTCATCTCTAGTTATTACTTACTTAGAAGTTATAAGTTAAATTATTACTATCATTTATAATTAGCTTATAGATCTCTTCATATTACTCTAGAGCTACTATATTTATTATAGTATTAACTAGCTTTTATGTTAAGTTGATATATCCTTCATATAAAAAAGACTTCGCAATAATACTTTCTATTTACTTGATATATCTTTTTGATAAAAGTATCTTCAACTAGCTATTTAATTTCCCCGTTACTATTTACTAATAATCATAACTATTCGTTAGTAACTATTTATTTAAATAATAAATGAATAGTAATCTTTTAAAGGATATTCATATAGAATTAAATATACTTAAAGTTTAATACATTTAATTTAATAATATGTAGTAATAAAACCTTTACTATTATATACCTATAGTATGATTAAACTAACTTCTAGTTTAATTGTAATAACTTATGATTGGAAATGTTTAATTATATTTTACTACTAATTCAATATTAATCTACAAAAGATTAAATCTTATTTAATTAAAGTTCTAACTTCTACTAAGTAGTTATTATTTTAGTATACATATATATTATTACTAAGTATATCTTTTTGAACTTATTAGTAAGTAATATGTTTACTATTATTAGGTATGAAAACTATCTTATTAACTATCAGAATAAGATTAATATAATAATTATCATTTATAAAGAGAAATATCAAGCCTTTAGCTTTACATAGAGAATATTTAGTTCTTTGTTGGGATTTAAACCCTAACTTAATTTATACTCATAGTTATAGCTATAGATACTTTAGGTTTTTGAATGCCACGTAACATTATAAAGCTTGTACTAACTTCTAAATTAGAGATAGGTTTAAACTAGTACTTATACTATTAAATCTTCTTAACTATATCTACCTATAGAAATATATATAGGCTAAAGTATCTAACTGGGTATCTTTCCATTATAGAGATTATTTACTAGGCGTTATATAAAGCTATCTACTAAATAGTAGCTAAAGATATAAAACTCTATAGAGGGTAATATAATCTCTATAGTGTTATACTACTAATTATAAGAAGCTAGCTATATAATAAGAAGTAAGTTATTCTAATTATCGTATAATTAATATATGAATACCTCTAAAACTATTTAAGTCTCCTAATTATATTACTCTATAGTTCTATCTATCTATAAGTAATACTCAATGTTCAATAAATATATAATACCTATCAGTTAATAGAGTTCTTTCTAGAAGTAACTTATTTAATTGAGTCTTATATTAATTATAATAGAATATAATATCTTATATAATTCATAAAAGTAACTAAAGAACTATTGAATATATATCTTTACTTTTATAATATCTATCTCTTGTAATATAAGATGTTTATCTAATTAGTTTATAGAAATCTAGAAATAATAACTACTTTATCCTTCTATACAAAATAGATTAAAAATAAACTCTATTTATAAATCCAAATATAATCAGTTAAATATGAAAAGAAGCTTTCAAAACTCTTCTTTGACTCATTTTGAAATATAAACCCTTCTATATATATTATAATTATGTACAAATTAGTAGATATTTTAAAACTATTCAAAACATAAGAACTGATAATTTATAACATCTAGTATATTATTATAATTTAAATGACCTATAGAAGAAGAATTCCTTAATTCATATATTAATCTAATCTTAAGTGTATCAAAAAAGCTATTATCATTTTAACTATTTAATACTTAAAGCTTATTCTGAAAAGTAACGTACCCTATTATATCAAACATATATCTAGTAATTTAGATTTTAATACAAAAGTAAGAAGGAAAATTATATTCTTCTTATTAGATTACTAGACAAACCTATTGATATAAAGAATTCCTCTTAGTAATATAATCTTATATTTCTTATAAATATAATTTCTCTTGAGACATTTAAATATGAAAATAATTATACCTTATTTAAAGTTGAATAAGAGTAATAATACTTAGAATAATCAAAACTATTCATCCCTATTACTTTCTATTATTCTATCTTTTAGAAGTATCTTACTTTCTTTGAAAAAGAATATGAAGACTTACTATTTAGATATCTAATTAATACTTAAAATGAAGATCATATTTAAATAACTCTTCTACTTATGAATTCTACCGTTCTATAAATTACGATTTCTTTCTAAAGTATTCAAAATCCTTATAATTAGTAAGAACTTTAAACTTCTTAATATTCTATAGTTCTATTTTATATATTTATAAATAGGCTTATACTATAAGAAGCTTTCACTTTAGATAGAATAATTAATTTCTATGAAAGTTAGATATTAAGAGTATAAAGATATTAAATATTCTATTTTAATTTCACTTTTCAAATTAATATATTATTTAAAATAAACTCAGAATAATTAATCTCTATTATAACTAGAATGTTAAAATGAAATATCTATAAGACTGATTTTATGACAAAGACGTATTTTAATTCAAACAAATTCTTTATTATTATAATCTCTAGTCAAAGAATATATACTTCTAAATTAAATAGTTCTAAAGTCTTATCATAATATTATATTATAAAAGAAAAGTCTTATAGTAATTTATAAGCCGCAAGAAACCATAAATACCTTTTAATAGATAAGAAGATAACTAACTAGCAATAACCCCTTATTTCTGGAGATTATATAGGAAAGTCTTCCTAATTAAGATGATATATATAGTATATTTAATTATTACAATAGAAAACCTATACTTCTTTAAGTCTAACTTGACATTCAAATTAAATGAAATAGTTAAATATTTAATGAAGTTTTTCTTTGTATTCTTATTATATATTATTAATATGAAAACAGATATGACTTATATATATTATTATAAAGTTACTTAGGAATTATTGAAAATAATTATTCATAAACTATTAGAATATAATAAAGATACTAATAAGTTTAAAAAGACATAGCACTTATTTAAAGGAATTATACTATATCTAAAGAGTCATTTTCTGCTAATATATTTTATGAATCCTTATCTTAAGGAATATAATATTAATATCAAACTTAATATACCAATGAATTATAATAATCTTCTGAAGGATTTCTAATATCAAAAAGAAAGAGTAACAATCTTTATTTGTAATCATATTATAAGTTCTATAGTTTGTATAGAAATATATTCTTCTATCTAACTTCTTTATTAAAAGAACTAAAATATTAATAGAAGAGCTATTTATTTTAATTAACCTCTCTATAAAGTGAACCTTCTAAATTCTTCTTAAGTATTAAAAGTTCTTCTTATAATTTATTATAAAGAGTCTTTATGAGAAATTAGGTTTCTTACTTCTTATTATCAAGGATTATTAGAATATAACAATTCATCTTTAATTATTTTGAAAATAATTATCATAATATATTTTAATCAAATAAATCTAAGAATTCTCTTAAGCTATTTATAGATCCATAACTTTGAAAGTCTATTTTCACTTTTATAATTAATACTTTCTTAATATTTATTAGATTAATAGATATAACTCGAAAAGAATTTGATATCTTATTAATATAGTATGAAGTATATTAAGAGCCAAATATGAATCAATTAGTATTAAATAGATAGACTAATTTAATTTCTTTCAATTATACTAATTTATCCTAGGGTTCTAAATATATTATTATATTATTCTTCTTCAACACTATTTATTAAACCTTAGTATTTTTCAATAAAATAATTATGTTCTATCATAATTATTGAAAGTATAAAAGTAATTAGACATGTTTTATAATATAAGTCTAAATCCTCTATATATAATTACTATTTTCTAAATTTGAAATAACTAGTTGTTAAATATTATTAAATAATAGTTTAATAATATATATTCTTATCTGTTTCTTTGACTTCTTCCATAATAAGAGACAGAATTCCTCTATAAGACAAATGTTAAAAATAGTATAAATATCACAGTTTGTACTGATGAGTATGTTAAAAGAATGATCCTGCGTAATTCTAATCTAAATAATAGTTAACTATCAATTACCTATTCATCCTCTTTCATATTCCTTTTCCCATTTTATTACTTCTATGTCTATTAACTTTAAAATTCAGCTTTACTTTAGAATTATTCTTTTTTAAATCCTTATTATTATTAAATAAGAAAGTATTATTCTTCTAATCATTCTTCATATAATGTATAATAATTATAACACTTATAATAGTTATACTAACTTTCTTATATTCTTATATTTTATATTTCTTAGAAACATAACCTTTCTTATTATATTTATTATATTAATAGATATTCTAATAATTCTTAAATTATCCTTTACAGATGGAAGAAGAACTATTAGAACTTCATTATTATTATTATTTCTTCATTATTGTAATTATTATAATATTACACTTTATACTATTAGTAATGAGTTTCGTTAGGAGTAATTAGTAATAGTAATAAATAGATATTCCTTTTATACATTTAAACGTCTAAGCTATATTTCTAACTTTTAATAATTAAAGTTTATATTTTACAAGTAAAATCATAATAATAAATAGTTCTTTGAACAAGAGAATAGAAGGACTTCTAATGAAGAAGTCTAGATTGAATCTAATTAAATACACTTTCTAATACTAACTAGAGTTTTCTTTAATCGAAATAAAACGAATAATTAGATATTTATCTTTTCTTTATCAAATGCTTCATAATCTAATTATAGTATAGAACTAACTATTTGACTCTAAATAGATTCTATTGAGATGACTCATAAAATTATTCAAATTATAAGAGTTCTCTAAACTTCTAACTACATGGAAAGTTTGAACTATTCTCTAAAGACTAAGATTCAAGTAAGAATAAATTAAATATTAGTACTCCCAATTATTATTAAAAAGAGGATTAATCAAATATTAACTTTTATCTATAAAGTTTACACTTAGTACTTCTGTTATTTATTTAAAAACTTTTTAAAAAAAAGAAGTTTCTTCTAATAGTAAGTTACTAATAGAGGTATAGCAATATTATTAACTCTCAAGACTAGTATTTCAATAGATATCATTCTAAGGGTTATCAAGATATCTTAATATAAATTAGAAATACTTATTATGATTACTATTTACAACTTACTTCTAATTATAATATTTTATCTTACTAATTCATATATAAGTCCATTAATCTTCTGGTAAAGAAAACTTAAAATATACTATGACTATTATTAAAATATTTCACTTATAGAGTGACTATTGATAGAAATATTTGAAGAAGATCCAATACTCTTTATTATCCTTTATATTAATTAGTCAGTTATCTATTATATAGTATTATATGTTAAGGACTTTACTCAATTAAATTATACATTTAACTAATAGGAAACTATACTTTATTCTAATATTATCTAAATAGTAGGTGGAATTAAATTCTAAACATAGAAAGGATTAAATATAACCTCATATACCTATAAGTAGTATAAAATAATACTTATTTAGAATTACAAGAATAAAAGAGAAGACTTTATAAATACCTAGAAAAGTCTAAATATATAATACTACCTAAAGCCTACCAGAGCCCTACCCAAACGGGAGAGTTAATATTAGATATTCAAGTATAGCTCTAGCTAGTTATTTAGGCGTAGCATGTAATAATACTTAGAATAATATCTGATCTCTTTATCCTATATATAGATTTAACCACAAACTTTACTTAATAATAGTATTTATATTTATACTAACTTATAACTAGTTAAAATAATAATGGAATTACTTATTATTATAAATCATTATTCTTCTAATTTTCATATTTAACTTTATAGTAATAGAAGACCTAATAGTGCTAATCTGTATAGAGAAAGTTTCATTTAGATTAAGATTTAGTATATATAATTAAAAATCATTACTTATATTATAAAGTTAAGAACTTTCATAAACTTCTTAAAGATAGAATAAAATAGAATGCTAAGAGTTAGGTATTTTATAATTTGTTATTCTTCTATATCTATATCCTTATAAAGAAACAGAAATCTGTTTAAAGGCTTTATAACTACCTATAAGAAGAGAATCATAGAATAAATATGAAAATCTAATTATAACTAGTATAACTAAATAACTATTATAAGTAAGATTATTACTTTATTAAAATAGATTTTAATAGAATTATCTTAAGTATTATAATTAATAGGCAGCTTATAAATATTTAAAAGAATATTATCTAATTAACTTATGACTTACTATATTGAACTAATAATATTAGAAACTAGATATAAATTTAGTAATATCTTAGTATTCATATATCATTATAATACTAATTATTATATACTTTGGAATATTATAATAATATAATTATAGAAGTTTCAAAACTATCTAATTATATTAGAGGTATTTATATCTATGTAAATATTATTTCTATATTAATTATATCTAATATACTTAGATTATTTACTAATAAGAGCTAATTCAATTTTAATATACTTATATAACGATTAAAAGTAAGCTTATATTAATAGTGGAAAATATTTATATTAGTAATACAAAGTCTTATTTTAAGAATAAGTAAAACTTAGGAAGAGTATTAAGGTTATAAATATTGAAGATATAATAAATAGTTAAATAGAATACCTATAGTTAGTAGTAATTAAACATCCTAAGATATTCAAACCATATATAGTTATAAAAGTATAAGGTTATTATAGAAAGAGCTATTAATTATTCTTTATTAAAAATATTAATATAGAATTATCAAGATTTATAGCTAAAAGCCTAGCAAGAGAAGGTATGATAGTAAAAGGTAGGTCTCTATAGGTTTTAAGATTTTAACTTAATAGGCTAACTAGTAGTAACTATAAGAGAACCTTTATCTTATAGTAGTTTTTAGCTACTATAGTATATAATATATATTCTAATTTTAACTATTCTAACTTTCTATATAAACTATAAAATATATATTATTATTTCTATCCCCCCTTTTATAAAGCTTAGTCCCCAAGGTTTATATATAAATACTATATAGCTACTTCTAAATAGTTTTACTAGCTAGTTGCTAATTATTTAGTAGTTTAAATAATAATTAGAATAATAGAATAATTGTTAAAATTAATAGCTAAAAGAATAATTAAATATATAAGAAAGACTCTTTAGGCAAAGATTAAAATATCTAACTTCATCCTATAGCTAATTAAATTATAAAATACCTAATAGTAAGTTAAACCTATCAAGATAAATCTTTAGGTAAAAATTAGAGTATCTAATTTTATCTTATTATACTAAAGCTTTTTAAAGCTTTCTAATAGTAAGATACTGATATATATATTAATAATATTAATTATATAAAATATTAACTTTTAACTAGGCGTACTATAGTATTAACTTCTAATCAAGATCCCCTTAAGGTACTTTTAATATGCTTTTAGTAATACTTTATATATAGTACTTATATTAATAATAATATTATAATACGCTATAATAATAACTTCTAGTAAGAGTTCCCTTAGGGTATTTTTAATATACTTTTAGTAATACTTCTCTATAATATATAAACTAATCTCTTTAAGTTATTTATAATAATAACTTCTTAATTAGATTATCCTTTTAATATATCATAGTATTATACGTTTAGCTATATATTTAAAGTAATATAACTTTGTTTTACCTTAAGTCTTTTATAAATTACTTCTTAATACCCCTTTAGGACTATAATTTCTTCTAGTAATACTTTCAGAATAATAAAGCTTTATAAAATAACCTTTCTAACTATATTTTATATAGTACTTATTATAATAGTAATTAGCTATAGTATAGCCTAACTTACTATATATTTTATATAAAAACTTACTTTTGAAATATAGCTACTTTAGAACTTCTAGAATATCCCTATAGTAGCTAAATATTAAGCTTTTAGTAGTAATAAATCTAATAGCCTTCTTAATACTAGTTATCCTTTTATTAATACTACTAATAGTATCTTTCTAGAATTATAATATCTCCTATAGGTATTTAACTACTAAAACTATAGTTCTAAATATTTAATTATTAAACTTCTAATACTAAAAATACTACTCTAATCTAATTTTAAGATAATAGAAAAGAGTAAATATATAAAATCTTAAGGCTTCTATAGAAATACTTAGAACTTTATAAACTACTAACTATTTAGTATAGAATTTCAATAAGAACTTATCTTTATATCAAAATATATAAAGTATATCATTTAGGTATAACTCTTATAAAGTAGGATTGGTTAATAAGTAGTAAATAAATACTATAAAATCAGCCTATATAAAGTCTAGTAATAATGTATAGTAGTAGTTATATTATTAGGTCTATAAGCTATATATTAGTTTAACTATAGCCTACTAAATCTTATATACTATAGAAACCCCTAGGTAAAGAAAGTAATTATTTTAAATTACTATTAATTAATCCTTAATTTTATATAGAATAATACTTTTATAAAAAAAACTATAGGGATAACTAAGAAGTTTCTAATAGTTCTTATAGTTAGGAATTACTTTAAAAGTTAATAGTATAAAGGTTACTATAAGTTTACT
Organism: Colletotrichum spinosum; assembly: GCA_004366825.1. NCBI lineage: Eukaryota > Fungi > Ascomycota > Sordariomycetes > Glomerellales > Glomerellaceae > Colletotrichum > Colletotrichum spinosum. The sequence goes on along the minus strand of QAPG01000276.1, from coordinate 3,195 downwards.
ATTCAATAGCTAAGCTAATATTATCTCTATAAGAAAGAACTATTATTTAAAAACGTATATAAATACTACTATAGTTACTACTTAAGGTTTAGTTAGTATAGATATTACTATATTCTCACTAGTAATTTTAGTAGTTGTAGTTATTTTAAGTATTATTATAGTTTTCTAATATTATCCCTAAGCGTTTAGTAACTATTTATTATAATAAAACTATTACTCAACTCCTAGCCTTATCCCTCTAGGAAGTAGAAGTTGAAGAATTATAAAGGTTTATAGCTAAAGGTTTACTAAAAAAAAGTATAATAATAAAAAGTAGGTTTCTATAAGTTATAAAACTTAAACTTAGTAAGCTAACTAGTAGTAGTCATAAGAAAGCTTTTATCTTATAGTAGTTTTAAACTCTTATATTATGTAATATATAATCTAGTTCTAGCTATCCTAGCTTTCTATATAGGCTTTAAGGTATATATCTTTATAAAGATAAGTATATCAGCTATTATAATTATAAGGGGTTAAACTTTAGATTAATTAAGAACTAGCTATAGTAATTAGTAGGGGGTAGAAAGGCTAAGGTTATACTCTAAAGGTAATATATCTACTAATTAGTATAATAGAAAGTAAGCTCTCAGCTCCTTCCTATAAACATAATTATCATTCAATAAACTAGATTGATAATTATATTAATATTAAGTTTATGTTTAATTAGTTCATTTATATTATCTTTCTTATATATTATTAAGTATAATAAACGAATTAGAAGTTCTTTTAAAACATTATTAAGAGTTTAGGTTAAAAGATACATATTAAGTTTTACTAAAAGGGAATTTCTATCTAGTAATTATAGTTCTGCTAATAAGTATATATATTTTTAAAGTTATAATCTTTCGAGAAATACTTATAATAAAGATATAGTAAAGTTATACTAATTATAGACACTTTCTTAACTTATTATTTTAAATTATAGAAATCTTCCTTAGATCTTATTAATCATCCTAGAGAAATATACAAGAATTATATAATAGTAATTTATATTAATAAATACAATCGCGTATTCTAGTAAACTAGAATGGAGATAGTAGTTAGTATATATTAGAGATTTATCTTTGATTACTAAAGAGAATTAGTTATACCTTTCAGGAATAATATATATATTAATGATTTGATTACTTTTACTTTATATCTCGAATAATATCTAAGCTCTTCGCTCTATATATAGATTTAACTATATATTTTACCTTAAGATAGTATTTATATTAATATTATTTTATAACTAGCTCAAATAGTAATAGAATTACTTATTATTATAGATAGTTATATCCCTAGTTCTAATATCTAACTCTATAATAACAAAACACGTTATAGTAATAATCTATATACAGAGAGTTTTATTAAAGTTAGGGTTTAATATATATAGTTAAAAGTAATTATTAAGGTTATAGGGTTGAGAACTTTTATAAAAGTCTTAAAGATAGAATAGAGTTAAGTCATAAGCTCTAGGTATTATATAATTTATTAGGTTCCGATGGTTTTTATAATAGAATTGAAATCTTTTTGAAATCTATATAGCTACTTATAAAAGAATAATTATAAGATAGGTTTAGATATATCTAACCATAATTTGTATATTTAAAACTATTAGTATATTAAATTGAACTTTAATAGAATTATTCCAAATATTATAATTAATAAGTAGCTTATAGATATTTAAAAGAAAGTTATTGAGTTATCCTATAAGTTGTTATATTAAGTTTATAATATTAGAGAATAAGTATCAGTTAGATAATATTTTATTGTAATATTAACTATTAGATATTCTAGAATATTTGAGGAATTCTATTATAGGAAGTTTAGAAACTATTTAGTTATGTTAAAATATTGATATTTATATAGATATTTATATAGATATTATCTATATATCAGTTATAGTTAATTAATATGTTAAGATTGTTTACTAATAAGAATAAGCCAAGTCTTATTATACTTATATAGAAATTATAAGTTAGTTTATATTAATAGTATCGAATTTCATCTTAAAGATAGGTAAGGTTTAATTTATAATAGGGATATTAAAATTATGATTATTAAAATTATAATAACTATTTAAATAGAATATGTATTATTAGTAATACTTAAATGTCTCGAGAAATTCCAGTAATATATAATTGTAAGAATATAAACGTATAAAACTATTATAAAAAGATTTATTAGTTATTTATTATTTATAAGAGAATTAGTATAAAGTAGGTATATTAAATATAACTATAAGGAGTTTAGCTTTAGATCAACTAAAGGCTAGCTATAGTAATTAGTAAGAAGTACTATTACAGAATGGTTTCTAGAGATCACGTAAGTGTATACAGCTATATACTTAGCTATCTTATTACTATAAGAACCTATAAATAGTAGTTATGTATAGGAGCCTTCTTTCTTCACATATCTATATTTATTAAGTAAAACTACCTTTTAGCTAGTTATAATTTTAAAATAGCTTACCTAGTCTAAAAAAGTAGTACTAACTACCTATTACTACTTATTTTATAATAAGTAAGAAGGCTAGAGTTATACTTTAAGGAGTAATATATCTACTAATAGTTATAATAGAAAGCAAGCTATTAGCCTTTCTCTTATCTTCAAAACATACTTAGATTTCAATATATCCTTACTATTCTTACTGAATATCCTAAGATATATAATAGTTAACTGAAGAATAATGAAAGATATATATAGGATTTATATATGATATTAAGCTTTAGATATTCTCAGTATATATAATAGCTTCCCTATTATATTAATCTATTAATTATATTAATATTATATATTTATATCTACTGATAATACTAAAGTTCAACTGGACCTTTTGAGTTTATATTAATTAATAATAGGGTATATATTATAGGAGTAGAAAATGAACTTCGTATTTTCTAGAAACTAAAGTTTAATTATATTACCAATTTTCGATTATAGAAAGCAATAATGAAAGCTCTATAGTTATTATAAAGAACCTATAAGTTTTATTAGAAGAATATAATAAATAGATTATATAAATATTATTTCACCATTAACTATTATTAAGTCAAATCTAGTATTAAGATAGCTAAAGCTATAGTAATAAGTAATTAAGTAGTTAACCTACTTATTTAAACTAATAAAAATAGAAGGATTATTATATAGATTTATCCATATAATATATAATGT